>JANHZT010007555.1:278358-293682 GCA_032468215.1 Stegonotus admiraltiensis | reverse complement strand
AATAAGCTGACTTTGTATAAAATATACAAAAGTATGAAGGCTATTGCTTAACGCATTGTTAGCCGCCCTGAGTCTCCGGAGAAGGGCGGCATATAAATAATAAATAAATAAATAAATAAAAATTAAAAATTAAAAAATGAAACTTTCTTTAGCTCCAATGTTATTTTCATGCTTACCTTATTGTAGTAAGGTATACTTGTATCCCCAAACAGTTAAGGAAATCAAAAGTATCAAAATCAATACTATTCACTCATATCTAACTTCATTGCTAACCTGCCTTTGTCACTCTCTTTATTTTGCTATGTCCCCATATCATTATCTTTACCTAGTCCTCAACAATAAATGAGACATTTAAGCTACCCTTAGCTGATCCATTTTGAAGTATTATTTTCCCCACAAACTGACAGATACTGATGACATTTTTAACATTTGACACTCTTTGACTCTGGCTTGGTAGAAGAGCCTGGAGTCCCACCAAGGGTGAGAAATAAGAGAACAACATGATGACCCAGCAGGTTTGTACTGAAGTTCAAAGCATGGGGGAAATCTGCCACCTCTTCATTTGCCAAGACAAATCTGCAGCCCCAACACATTTAATAGTACAATCACAATTTAGAACAAGTGCTAAGAAGAGATAAGATTTTCTACCTATCTCCCATTCCACGCTGGCTGTGCAATTTAGGCCACTGCCCTAGGCTGCTAAGTTTTTCCTCTCATATTTTTAGGGAACCTCTCCTAGCAATGGACTACCATCCTGTGATGGTAGGAGAGATGGTAGGATGGTAGGAGAGTGATGGTGATGGTAGGAGAGATGATAACTCTCCTACCATCACATTAATAAGGCAGGCTGAAACCAAATCAAAGCAAGCTCATTGGAGCCCAGGAGATTTATTTATTATTTATTATTTGCATGTATTTATATGCCGCCCTTCTCCCGAAGAACAGGGCAGCGAACACAGGTCAAAACATGCAACAATAAAATCCCCTTTAAAACCAAATTAAAATAATAATAAAAACCCAAGAATCGGATTCAGCCCATTTGTTGGAACAGCCAACAAGATCACCACTCTTTCTAGCTGAGAATGTCTGCAAGGGAAGTTTTCTTCCATTTCTCTATGGGAAACATCCCTTTCCCGGCCGATCACCTTGATCTAGCATGAACAGAGGTCTATCTCCAAGATGAAGCTTCCATATGAGGAAACACACGCTCTCTATAAAATGCAAGAAGAGCATCTTGGAACAGGACCAAGGCGGCTGTGCAGATGAGCTATGGGGGAGTAGCAGCATTTATCAAAATAATTACTGTCTCGGGTGGGAGGAAAGACACGGGTCACGATCCGTGGATGCGCCCACAGTTCGCTGGGCCGAATGAGCCTATCGTGGCTCCGGGAAATGTACTCTCTGGCCTTTCGGGGAATGCGGAATCTGGGGGGGAGAGGGGGGGAAGAACTTTCCTCGGAACACGGCAACACGCGCTTCCCGATCGCCGTTTCGGGAGAAGCAGGCGACCTCCAATCGCCCCCTCGCCTGCAGCACACACACACACCACGCTTGGCGTGCAGCCAGCACAGCCCGCTCCGTCCTTGGGCCCACGGCCTCCGACAGCTGCCCGGGGAAGCGCAGAGGCACGAAAGAATGTGGTGCCACGGGGCGGCTCAGCGCTGGGCAGCGGCACGTCTCCGCCTCCCGATTGGCTCAGCCCAAGGGGTGTGTCGCCCTGAAGGGCGGGGTCGGAGCTGCAAAAAAGGGGAAGGGGAGCCTATCGCGCGCGCCCACGTGCTTTAAAAGCTATTGTGCGTCTTGCCTTTGACGAGGGTACCCAGCCGGTTCCTGCTTCCCCCCTTCCTGCTTGGCAGCCGCACGTGCGGTACGTGCTCTGCCAAGCCGCTCGCCTTCCATTTGAGCCGGTGGGGGAAGGGGGTGGCTCCGAGTTGCAGACAATCCTCTCCCCCCCCTCCACACTTAGCACAGGAGGAGCCGTTGCCCAGCACCCGTTTGGGTAAATTAAAAGAGAAGAAGGGACTGTTAGGGCGGTTGCTTGAGCCTGCGAGTGAAAGGGGGGAGATTTGATTATTGGCTGAGAAGGCGAGGCAGAAGGGGAGGTGCAATTACTGTATTGCTGAAGCCTCAATGGGAATCTTAAGTCAAAGTGGCAAAATGAAAAGTGGATCTCTTTTTTTTTCCTTATTGCCTTCCTTCGGAATCTGTCAACAGTTGGGTACCATGAAATAAAGTAGCAATATAAAGGGAATATGACCTGAGTGGTGGTATTCTAAGGAAAACTAAACAAACATATTACTTAAGGCATTTGTTCTATACATTAAGTACAGTATTCCAACCTCCACCCTCAAATTAATACAAAAAATCACTTCCAACGTTATCTGTTCACATTGAAAAACAAGGAGCAGAAGTGTGCTTTGATGAGTAGCATTTGTTATCTGCATGTCTGTTGGTTCAGAGATGTGTCAAATTATTTTTTGGATGTAATTTTATATGAAAGAAGGGATTTTTATCCACATTTTAAACTGGGACTATCAAATGAAGAGTTACTGTATTGTCCTATCAAGTATGTAATTATGTATTACGAATGCATGAATGAACATTCTTTCTCTTTCACACTGTCAAAAATATTAATATGTTCAATGTCAAAAAGGAAACCCACCCACCCCTTCATTTGAACCTATTTTAAGATGGGGCTTGCCATACTGTACTGATTGGCTGTCTGTTTTAGTATATGATGATTGATTGATAAAAATAAGCACCATCTGTGGGATAAGAACATTATTAGCTGTGCAGTTCAGTGAAGTACAAGCATCTCAGGGAACAGTTTGTTATAGGTAACAATGAGAATGTTTGAAAAATACACTAATCTAGCCAATGGACATGTTTATTGATTTCTGTCACAAGGATCACAATGGAGATACTGGAAATTGTGTTGAAAAGCTTGAAAAGATTCATATTAGGAATAATATCGTAAGTTCAAGAGATTGTTACTTTCAAGAATAGACATTGTAAAATCTTCCAGCACTAATGCGCTTAGTTTATTTGGCGCATACTATTTCAAGAACTCCTAGCTATAAAGAATTTTAATTTATCTGAGCTTGCCAATTTAGAATTCAGACAAAGATGCCCTATTACAGAAGTGTGGAAGAGACATAACTCAACAAATTAATCAGGTCTAAGGCCTTTTTCCCACCATCTTCAAACTATAGCATCAATCTCTTCCAATGTTTTGATCAGCTGCTACCTCAGTTTCTAATCCAGGAGGAGGCTGCAGATCAGCTATAAAACTATTGCCTAATTCTGGAGTGTTGGAGGACTATCTAGTAAAGCAGGCTGCTTTTCTACATGGACCCCCACTCCTTCATGAAACATCTTCAAAAGAAAAAACAAGAAAGTCCAGCTGCCTCCAGAAAAAGCACCTTTGGGACAACCATGACTTGGATGACTGAGAATCTCTACAGACTTTTTAGCTAATTTGGGATGAACACCCTTTGAATGGTGTGGGAGTAGGAATGGATTTCCAGAGGGAAAAAAAATTTCAGACCACAGGAACCAGAAGCACTACTCAGGTGACCCTGAAGACACAGATAAACCTCCAAGTGCTTCAAGGACCCACTAAAAGGATGCAAATTACCAGCTGTCTACAAGGAATATAAATCTTTCCATTCCCCGCCATCAGAACTGAAGAAGCTTCTTGGATGAGAAGCGAAACATCTTCAAAAGAAAAAACAAGAACATCTAGTTGCCTCCAGAAAAAGCACCTTTCCCCCCCACTCCTTCACACCAATAGGTCTAACTTATTGTGAAAACTATCCACCAATCAGCATTGCTTTGTTGGGTAGGTGGTTTCCCATTAGCCAGTGAGAGAGTTACGGGCTTTGCATACCCTGAATGGTTGGCCATTCAGCAGCCAACCATAATAGAACCATCAAGTCAGCAGTGAAAATAGAAAATCAAATGCCAGTTTAGTTTTCTCCAACAAAAGCATGGTAGAGTGGACTTTACCTAAGCCATGGGTAAAGGCTTTCTATCTAAGTGCCGGCTGGCGGTCCCCAGGATAAGGGTGTTCTCTGTGTTCGCACCGACCCTCTGGAATGGGTTGTCTGCTGGGCTCCAGACGGCCCCCGACGTCCGCAACTTCCATGCCGACCTAAAGACATGGCTCTTTCAGCAACTTCCCTGATCTGCCGTGGATTTTAACTTGGGGTTTTGGGGGATTTTAAATTGGTTTTAACTTTTAACTTTCTTAATTTTCTATTGTCGGGTTTCTTTTATTGTTGTGAGCCGCCCCAAGTCCTACGGGAGAAGGGCGGCATATAAATCTGACAAATAAATAAATAAGTGTCCAGATGCAAAAGTGCAGACGATGCAGATAGAAGATCAGAAGATGCAAAGAGAAATCACAAGTGAGGAATGTATAAAAAGCTGGTGGCTCTGTTTGCCTTGATTTCATCTCTCATTACTCTGAAATAAAGATACATGCAGTTCATGTCAAACCAGAACCACTCTAAAGATTTTCCTGTGATCCCAGACAGTAAAAACATAATTAAGCAATTTTGTGTCAATCATCTGCCTGTTTTTTTTAAAATACCAGATACGACACCATGGGTATTTATATTTCTTTTAATAACCATTGCAGAAGTGAAACTGGCAGGGCCTTGTTTTAAGTTGAATTATGAAATCTAGCCATTGGAAAATAATGGCTCAAGTGAATGAATAAGCCCAAAGAAATCAGAGATAAGGTACTTTCCAGGAATTTGTGATCAGTATCAAAAAATCCCCCCCCCCTTTCCATCTTTTTTATCCATAGAAAACCTAGATATTTCTCCTCAACGTATTAGGGGCACCATCAATTGTCAATTGCCACACTGCTGCAGTTAAAAGGGCCACAACAGATGGCAGCACTCAGCTGGCCTTGGCAGATCTTGAAACAGTTAAGCACAGCTATATCGTATGAACATTTTGATGCAGTACCACCATGAAACCCAGAGTTATAGGCTAGATTGGGACACTCAAAACCAGAAGAAAATGGCCAATCACTTTAGTTATCTTGTCAAAGAAAACCGCATGGACATTTTCATAATCAACAGCAGTCAAGCAATCATTGCTTATTCTGAAGACAACTGAAAGTCAAAAAAAAACCCTTGACTGAACTATTACAAATCCTCCAGACACATAGCAGTAGTTTCCCTTCATGCTCAATCCATTTCTGACAAATACTGAATGATTAATCACTCAACCAACTAATCTATCAATAAAAAGTAGCCTTATTTTGCATTAGGGAGGCAGATTCCATCACTGCATTTTGCTAGATCACTTGGCACAATCAAAACATTTCCAATTATGTCCAAATTTCCTACTATGTCCTTGTCTTTCACTCTTTCCCATAATAATGGCTGGGGACAATTTAAATTTACTCTTTCGATCTCTTTAGAACTGGATGCCCACAGAGGTAGAGCACGTGTGCCTAAAACATATTTAAAGTTGGATGGGTGCACATAAAAATGGAACAAAAGAAATTACCTAGCAGATGCCACCATGCCACTCCCACAATTACATTCTGCACAAAACTTCCTGTCACTACTGATAAAATACCTGGGGCAAAAGAAGTTTCATCTTTTCCCAGAAACAAGATGCTGAGCTTGAATGTTGGATAACTGTGCCTGCACATGTATTACTGCCTTCTCAGTGATGATGCCCTTTAGCAATGACATTTGGGCTCCGGTTCATCTGGAAAAAACCAACAGTGTACTCTTTTATAGAGTGCAAAATTTCTAGTAACAATATAAGAATCCTGTAACCGATTGATTCATTATTACAATTTAATAATTAAATAGTATAAAATGAGGAAATAATTCCATACAATAGTTGTGTAAATTCCAACTGCTGTAGGCCCAATTCAACCTAAGATAAATATTGTTAGTTTCACTGATTTCACTGGAAGAAGTTACATATACCATATTAAATATTCCCTGTAACATTTATCAAGCTCAAAGGCTTTAACCTTATTTCTTTCATTTGATATAAGAAATAGGCAGCATGCCTTCGCTGTCACAGTACCTGCCTTCTGGAACACCCTCCCCCGCCCCCCCAGGAGAGTCATTTGGCCCTGTTTTAAAAAAATCTTATAAATTGACTTTTTCCCCAACTTTGGCTGAGCTCCCTTTTGTTAACGTTTCTATTGACTAGCTGGAGAAAAATGGATTGTCTCAGTTCCTCTATTCCTCTATATTGGGACCAACAAAACTTTAATACAACTGAAGGTCAGTTTAGACAGAACTGGTAGATGGAAACATTTAAAACTATGCCACATGGAAGTACCCTTAATCTTTAAAATACCTATTTATTATTTTAAAAATAATAATATTCTCATGGCTACCACTAAGATCCAATAGAGAATGCTCTATTTATATATTTTCATAGAATAAAGGTTTAGAAATATTGCCATTTTTAAAAAAAATCCTGCAGTTTATCCTAATTAACAATTACTTTAAAATTTCACTAGGTCAGGGTTCTGGATTAACAGTTAAAAGTTTAAAAACTGAATTCATACAATGATTGAAGATTCTTGTAATCAATTATCTACTTCTGTTTCCATTTCTTCTCCATGCCACTGTCCACTGTCTTTAAATGAATACACATCCACACTTGCATTTCATGTTTAAATGGATATTTTTAAATGTAATTTTCCTACTAAATGCATGAAGACAATTCTAAGTTATTTTCTCAATTTGATTATAAAGTAAAGAGTTTTTCTAAACGTTCCTATTGCCTGAGTCTACAATACTTCCAGTATTTGGAATCTTTTATTTTAATAATAAAATAAAATTTAATAATTTTATTAAATAAAATATTTATTTAATAATAAATAATAATCTTAATACATTTAATAATTTTATTAATCTAGTGCTGATCCCAAAAACAATTATAGCTTATCTATCAGTCTTGAAGCAAGTATGGTTTTAGAATGCAAAGACAAGTCAAACCAATTCAAGTGATCCTTTGGTTTTTATAAAATTCAAGACCATCCAAAAATACTCAGACAATAAATGTTCAGAGGTATGCAATTGTATTAAAACTTAAAGGCTGCTTTGTTCTCGCAAGTTCTCCTGGCATAATAATGAGGGTAGTTAAATGTCAGCCGTCAGTATTTTTCTATCAGATTTCTATCCCTAATTGCCCTGGAGGTACTAACTGAACTGACTCGGTAGTCATAATGCCCAGCTGACCTCTTGAAAATGAACTAAACAGTCTCAATGATAAAAGTAGATAATTCCTCCAGGTTTCCTAACTCTAAATAAGAGTCAGGAGTTAATGTTTGTTTCTATTAGCATCCTGGGCTTAGAGATACTGTGTACATACTGAGTTATGCTAGATGTTACTTTATTTAAGCATCATCATTGCCTAGAGGTGTTGCTAGGGCTTAGGTGAATGGGCTTGAGCTCTACTGCTGCTTTTCAAGGCCCTGCCCTTTTGCCACTCTGATGCAACATTCCACACCAATTTCTCATTTGATGATGGTTGTCTAGACTTCCACAGTAGTAGCTGCTGCTTCAATAGAAATTACATGACTATCAACTATTCTTGCCTGCACAAAGGAGCAAGGACCTTTGGGGACAGGCCTCACATGGACTTCCCTAGGTATCATCTGACTTGTCAAATGTCACAAAGTCATACAAAACTTCACACAAGCCAACAGTCCTACATTATGCTCTTCGAAAACAGTTAGAGATGAAGAAAAAAGACTCCTATTGATGTCAATTGAATCTTTTCTTCTTAACCTACCGGTAAATATCAGGTGCACATAATGTGGAGCCATCACAGCTGGGAAGGAAGAGCTTAACTATTTCTACCCTCCCGTGACCCCTCATGTTGTGACTTCCTAAACATCCCTAACTTGCCCTAAATTTGGCAATCAAATTTAAGGAAAGATTTTTATTGGCACCAATGGGAAGGCACTTCCTAAGTGCAACAGGCATGTAGATTTCCTGGGCAATTCCTTCTGGGAAAGAAAAAACAACTCTTCCCTCAATTGTTTCCTTGTTCCCCATGCCAATCACATTTAGAAAAAAGTGTGTGTGTTTGTGAGTGTGTGTATACATGTGTACAAAAAAACCCAACCCAAAACAGATTTGGCCTACAACTGCTTTATCACCAAGGTTTTTTTCTTCCTTTATTAACTGTATAATTGAAAAGGAAACTTGAAACAAATTATGAAAAATAAAGCAGATTATCTGGCTATTGGCTAAGTATCAGCTCCAGCAGTAGCAACCAAAAAAATATCTATCAAAACACACCACAAAATTTACGCTTGCCACAATTGGCACCCGGCATAATTCAGCAGCCCTTCATTGCTGCCAGAAAGCTCTGGCCAGAATCCAAAATACTTAATACATGTTCTGGTAGCTACTAATCGTTGCTGCTTTAACCTTTCTTGGCCTTTCCCATCCATTTGTTATTTGAAAAAATTATACCAACAGGAAATGAGCTGTCCCCATTTTAAGTCACTGCAAAGTGGTGTTGCCCCAATTATATATGCACAATATATGATAGGCAAAGTGATTTACTGATTCCTTCACTTTGCTGCTCTCCCATCAGTTCACCGTTAGCCAGCAGGGATAATATCCACCAATCATGGCTCTGCAGCAGGAACAGGATGTGTCTAAAAACAGGATTCTGGAAAGGAACTTCTAGGCTGCTTTGTCTGCCTCTCCTCCTTGACCTCATCCTGTCATAACACATTGAATTAAATGTGAGGGGAAAAGAAAGATAAGTATTGTGAAATGATGCTGAATTGAAGGCAGCACTTCTTGGGGGGAGGAGCATTTTATTTAGGATTTTTCTCTGCTTCCTTTCTTTTTTTCTATGTAGTCACTATGATGGCAGATTATTTTCTGTTGTGTTCTGAAGGCAATAGGGAGGGAGATTAATCCATTTCATTATTAATATATGTGCACTATTTTACCATTATACTAATCAGGCCTCAGCAACATTCCTTGTAATTATGCCCTCTTTGTAAGGGACATATCTTTCCATCATTCAAAGACTCCAGAGGAAGAGTCCTGTCTTAGGCATGAAAGTATACTGCAATATTAATGCAATATCAAGGGTTTTCAATTCAATTGTATAGAATGTGAAGGATGTGTGTTTTTGTTTTATTTTTTTAATGTATAGTGTGCACTGAAGATGGTATTTAATTTTGTCGTATGAGGTGCAATGACAATAAGTAAATGTCAAGCCTGGGGGTATTATTTGGAATGCTGACATTAAACTAAACTAAAGCCAGCTGGGTGGTTTTGATCCAGTCATTTTCTCAGTCCAACCCATAGGACTGTTATTGTGGGGGGAAAGAAGGAAGGAATGTTATGTATATTTTCCACCTTGAGTTACTTAAAACATAATAAAGGGAAGATAAAAATCTAATAAATAAATTGGCAACAAACTATGAATGTTTGTGATCCTGCTAACAAATACTGAAATCAACAATTCATGACAATTGTAAAATCAGTTCAAAAATGCAATATCTGAAGATTTCTTTCACATTGAGAGAACTGTCAGTGATCCTAATATCATGATTGATATTAGAACAATGTGAACAAGCTCTTCTGTACTTCCAAGAAAAACTTGAGAAATTCAGAAAAAACACTCTACTATAACCTGCCAAAACCAACAAATGGTATAATTAATCAAAATGGTGACAAATTATAAACTATATAAATACCTGAAGATACTATGGAGGAATGTATGGAGGAATGTATAGATTTCATATACGCAACATTTGATAACCCTACAGAACTGCTCTCACAGAACTCTCCTGATTCCTGTCAAGGAAATAATGGAAGAATCAATTCCACATTGTATTAGACATTTCCCCGGAATAATGAAATATATTGTTCCTTCATTGCTGTCAGTGAAGAAGCTAACTACTCATTTTCCAACAAATCCTTGATTCAATAGAACATTCTAGATTGCTACCACATAAACTGGAATTGAAGTAGGTTCTCCCATAATTTTAATGAGAAACTTGGATCTTCCAAGGCTTTGCAATGGAATATTGATAATCGTGGAAGAATTCCACAAAAATCTCATTTAGCAAAGATAAACATCAGTGCATTCAAAAATTACATATTCCAAAAATATTGCTCAATTTATCAGAAGGTGAAGATATTCCTCTTCAGTGGACACAACTCCCAATACAGTCATGTTTTGCTCTTAATATACCTAAAGTACAAGGACAAACCATGGAAATTGTGCTGATTTATTTGAAGAAACCAGAATTCCAGAATGGTCAGCTATACATTGCTTTAAGATGAGGAAAAAGAAGTAAAAACATTAGAGTATTCTTAAAAAATGGCAGATCAACTGCAAATGTTATCAAAAGTGTCCTTTGTTAAACAAAAAGCATTTATATTTGATTTGCTATGCATCTTTATTTTTAACAAAATGATGTTTTCTTCTTCAATTTTCAAATCAAAACAATAGCAATTATATGTGGTTATTCTGTTTAGGTAAGGAACTATCTCTGAAAGATGATCCAATGGAATTGAAGTTAGAAGCTTCCATCGTTTTAATAAGGAACTTGGATCTTCCAAGGCTTTGTAATGGAACATGAATGACCATGGAAGAACTCCAAAAGAAAATACACAAATTCCAGTTTATATAGTGGCAATCCAGAGTATTCAATTGAATTAAGGTTGTCTAATGTTCCAATAATATTATCTAGTTCAGATTTTAAACATTAGATGTAATAATTACTTTTATGATAAAAAAGTAAACTATTGCCGAAGTTTATTACTTCAGAATGTATTGAATAGTGGATACTGTATATGCAGAACTCATTATCTATAGCTTCTAAAGTGTCAGAAGGCTCAGTATTGTCACCTTTGATTTACTTATTTGATTTATATCCTATTTTTTTACAACTTAAGGTGACAAACGTCTGCAATAATTTGCAAATCCATACAACTGTGAAGACAGTGTTTGAGGCACGGAATAGGTATAGTATGCAAAGAGTCACCCTAAAAATTCTTCAAAGGAAGGAACTACTTAAGGAACTATTAGTTAGGTGCCATTGAGTCCAGCTGAATTCCTGATGACTATATGGACAGATGCTCACAATCCCAACCTGCCCTTCTAGACATTTAAATGATAGCTTTTGATCCTGTCCATCTGCCTTCCCTTCAACTTTCCACAATTTTGCCAAGCACAGTCATTTTATTAGTCTACCATCTGTCTGCATTACATACCCAAGATATGAGTTTCTGCTTGCTAATCATCAGCTCAAGAGAGCAATCAGTTTTTATTTTATCCAGAATCTGTTGACTGTAGGAGGGTTTTTTTGCAATTGATGGTACCCTGAGTAATCATCTCCAGTTCCATAATTCAGACTTTCATCTTCCTTGTCTCACTGTTTCTTGGCCTACTTTCCACAGATACATATTAGCAATTGAAAAATCATTGCCGTACTTATTCTGAACCCCACTGTCATAGAAATTCCCTTTATTCTATGATCTTGCCAAAATTTGGCATTATCTTAAGAATCTATTATACGTTTCTCTGTTTCTTTAGATCTACATGTAATTGTCCTCCCATAGCAAGCCTGACGAAAAATACAAATCTGCTGAATCGCAACATGCTTTTTTTACACAGCAATGAATAATAAGCTTGTTGAAACCATCTTCATTTATGTAGCCAAATTCAAAGGCAGCCTGTCCTCGGCAGAGAGAGCAGCAATTTTCCTCAAGTTAGGGCAGCAGTTAGTGAAATCATGCCTGTTTATCATTATCTACCTCATATTAGTTGTAATCGCATCACATTTTTGTTTATATCTACAAGTAATACAAACCATGCATAGCCCAACTTTGACTCAAAACATTAAAGGAGATGCATAATTTTGGCAAATTACTTGGAATTATGGTTTAACAGCATCTGGTTCAGATATTCTGGAGTAAATTGCTGGAACCAATGCTATGTTTCTACTTTTTTTTTTTTACTTGAACCAAAAATGTTTTAAGAAACATGTGTCGTCATCTAGTTTCCATGTAAGGACTACATGAAACCCATAAGTTTACAAGGCCCTTGAGAGAACTGGGTGGAAGTGAGGTGGCCTGCTCAACCAGCTTCTTCCATCCAAACTGTGCAAGGCTCTTCAAACAAGCAGGTGTTCATAGCAAAGTACAAATAAAAAGTATGTTATTGTAACAAATTTGTAAATATACAAAAAACCTAACATTATTATGAATCAAGCCAAATTCTACTTGTTGTTTAGCTATTTGTACATATCTCTACTTTTTTTATATAAAAAGTTTTTTATTTTAAACACATTAAAAATCAAACATAGACATACAACAAAAAGACAAAAAAGAAAAACAAAAAAAATATCGCTTTTCTTTTCAGCTAGGTACAGCTGTCTATTCTTTCTATACCTCAATATTTACAGATATTTTAATATTAACTTATATGACATTTGTTTTCTATTTTGTATCATTCCTTCTATACTATCAGATGATTGTACACATTTTCCCCCTCCTTTCTTCATTTATCTTGTTTCCTTATTTTTCAGCCATTCATAACATCTACTCCAGACCTTACAGTACTTTGATTCTTCTTTCCCCTTAATTTCTTTAGTTAATTTATCTAATTCTGCACATTCCAGAATTTTCTTAATTAAATCCTCTTCAGATGGTAAGGTTTCTTTCTTCCAATATTGCACATATACAATACGTGCTGCTGTCAATATGTGCAATGTAAGGTACTGAATTTCTTTAGTGTAATTTTCTGTCGAGATTCCTAATGAAAACTGTTCTGGTTTTCCCTCTATTGCCCTGATGGAGAGCCTATGGCACGCGTACCACAGCTGGCACGTGGAGCCCTCTCTACTGGCACGCGAACCATCGCCCAGCTCATGTCCACTGCGCATGCACACATGTGCCTCCCATCAACCACCTGATTTTTGGGTTGCACAAGGGGCGGGCCGCATGTGGGAGATACACACACATGCGCAGTGGGTCACATGTGCATGCATTGGGGGGAGTGGTGTGTGTGTTCCGGAAGTGTGAAAACAGGCCCATGTGGGAGATGGGGGTTGCGGAGGGGGTGCACATGTGCGGGGGTGTGCACATTGTATTATGGGTGCCAGCATGCGCTATCACACAGACATGCACTTTTGGCACCTGAAGAGAAAAAGGTTAATCATCACTGCTCTATTGAATTCTGAGTTATTTCTACTTTCCATGTTTTAATTTTCGTCCAAAATTTTTGTGCCATCGGGCAAGTCCACCATTGATGATAATATGTTCCATAACCAGTCTTGCATTTCCAACATTTCGGGGAATTGCTGGGGAACATTTTTGCAATTCTGGCCGTTGGAAGCTTCCTAGGGCTGAGAGGGCCCAAGGTCACCCAGATAGCTTTGTGCCTCAGGCAGGAATAAAACTCATGTAAAACTAGCTTTGTGCCTTAACCAGGCTACACCAAACTTATATGACTATTGTGCTGTGTTGTGTTTTATTTTGCAGATAATGCAAATATCTCCCTACATTCTACTTTATTTCACATAGAAGGCTTGCTAATAACTGCAGTGGTTTTGTAAATATGATGCATTTTGGTTTGGTTGGTTTATGTACCCTTTTCCATATTCTTGCAATATGTGTGCACTTAGGAAGCACCAGCGGTGTCTCCCACCCTCACTTTTTTTATTATTTTGTTTACAGCCAGCAGCCATTCCTATGTGAAAAAAAAAAATCCAATCAGGGAAAACAACACAACTGTTTTTGCTGGGCTTGTACATGGCAGGCAAGCAGCAAAGCAAAACAATCCATGCCTACAGAAAATTGGCCAAAGAGCTGGATTTTAAAAAAAGTAAGACATAAAAAGCATATATAAAAGATTTGTCCATTAAAAAGGAATGTTGTTAAAAATTATCTGCTCCCTGTTATGGATTCCTCTCACTCTATCTTCAAGGGGGAAAACTAATGGATTCTCAGCATTAGGATGGGAATGAACAGTTGTTAGTCTGCTGGGAGTTAAATCAAACTCAGAGCAAATGACTGCTGATTCTGACAGCGAAGAGTTAAATTCTGGTCTTGGGAGAATCTCAACGGAGATCCAAACAACTACTGTAGAGAAGATGGCATCAAATTTCCTAACTAAGCAATCCCAGAAGCATTAACTATATAAAAACATCCTCCAGATACTCTCTCATTGTTGGAAATGTCTCTTTTACTTCCTCATTTATGTTCCTGTTCCCACTTTCCAAGTTGGTCCCGTTCTTTGTCCTGTGAATGGACCTGTAGTTTAATATTGACGTGTCTTCTGTGGCTTTCTCTAGAATTAGACACAAAGCTTACTTCTCAGCTCCCTTTTCACTGCCCCCAAACTGTTTCCAGTCCATATTCATTGTTATCTCAGTAAGGATTTTGTTGTGCTCTGAACAGATCTCTGCCTCATTTATGATTCTTTGAAATAGGTTATCTCTTCTCTCAGCTACTCTGGGTAATTTATGATAACCCAATTAAGGCTGACAGAATTGTAAAGCATCTTTCTCTTTACCTGCTTTTAGGCAAAGCTTTGCATAGGACAAAGTCCTTGTCCTGTAATCTGTTGAATTAATGATTAAAAGGATTTATTTAAAGAAATTTATTTAAAGAAATTGAAATTATTTTTCTCTGTTCCTTCTGTTTGGAGGTGGAGCTTTTCTAATATCAGATTCTAAACCAAACAGATTTTTCAGGTAGATATGAGATAATTGTCTTGCCATTGTTTTCTATAGGGATTTATTTTTTATTTTCAAAAATATTTTAAAATTCATGCCCTCAGCCAGTTTTATGCAATTTTGATGTTAGATAGCAGTACTATCTATGCCTGTGGTACTGGTTTGAAAAAAACAAAGGATAACAGCTGCTTTGAAATTCTGTTTCCTAGGTCTAGAAACTCAAAACATGTTGAGATTTGTTTAGATGGACCCAGAATACTGAAGCATTTTTTTTTGTTATGACGAGAGAAAAAAGTCAGCGAAAAGTTAAAATGGCCCTAGTTTATTCTAAGCTTGAAATAAAACATTATGTTGCATTCAAGCCTCTCCCATAAATTGAATTAAGCTCACCTGAGAGATACTTAATAAGAGTATATTTATATCACTAGTTCTCAAATTAAATTGCAACATTTTCAGCTTGCCTAGTAATAGGCAATGATATCTGAGAAAAAGTTCAAGAAGTACCATAATATAGAGCTGAAGTCTTAACATATTACGCACGGTCACTCAAGCTCTCGTCACTTCCCACCTGGACTACTGCAATGCTCTCTACATGGGGCTCCCCTTGG
>JANHZT010007555.1:257523-272779 GCA_032468215.1 Stegonotus admiraltiensis | reverse complement strand
TTCCAAGCAGTCTCCATGTTTCCAGTGTCTTTTTCCCCACTTGGAGCAGAACCCAGAAGGATATTTCTTCCAACACTCTTAAAATATTTTATCTCAAAAATTAAAAATAATTCATTTTACTACTCTCAGGGCAACTACCAGAAGCAAGACAGCATATCACACTTCTGGCCAGAAATTATTTCAATAGACAAGAGCTAAGTTATGCAAAAGATCCTCACTGAAGGTTAATTCAGTCATTTTTATCATTAAAAATGCACATACATAATGGTATATGATCTGTTCTCTGACTTGAAGGCAAAAGTAGTGAGGTTTTTTTGCCACCTGAACAGAAGTTTAGGAATAAAGAGGTTGCTTTTATGGACACAGATAATCTTTGCTTTGTTTTTGGACTGTAGGAGTTCTCCTTAAAATAGCTCTGGTACAATTTGTACATTCCCTCCCATCCTTACTTCTTTCTTTTCAGGCTTATAAAAACACCTAGCATTCACTTCTCAGATAAAAAGCCATTGATTACATGGGTAAATAACCTGTTCTTAAAATATCTCAGTGCAACTTCCTACTGTTCTATGTATATGTGAAAAATATTAGGCAGGGTTTGACCCCTATCTTACAAACATTTCATATTTTATCAAATGACTAGGCCTTAATATAAATTCAGAAAATAACTCCTGCCCGAGATATTTTTTCAAATACTCATACACCAAACTGGAGAGGGGAGAAAATATTCCAAATCACTTTAAATATCATTCCTTCTGCTATTTTTCTCCATAACATTAGCTTTATTTCCTTTATTTCCTTTAATAAGCGTGTAAAAATAGTTACTGGTATTTATTGTAAATAATCAATAAACACAGTTTCAAAATGGAAAGAAAAGGATATGAAAATAGCGGCACACCTGAAATAATCCTTGTAGCTATAGATATTGGGGAGGAAGGGAGGGAAGGAGACTACTCAATCCTATCTATACTACTCCCAGAGAATTACAGTATTTATCATTCAAAGGAAAGGTATTGGACTTTGCCTTATCTCACAGATAAGGCTGACCTTTTCTGATCAGCCTCTCAGTGTTCATAAAAAGTGATTCAATATTAAGAACAATCAACAAAACAAAAATTCTTCCTGGATCAGGTAAAGATCCACTTGATACTGAATCTAGCACCAGGATATGGACACAATAGTGCCACTTTATGTGAGCTGAATGTAAATCATAGGACCTTTAATAATCCTACAAGTAGTGTGTACCGATTCTGATTCAAAGCCATTCTGGTATCTCCTATGAATTTCCCTAACGCTCTTGGAAAGTCAGCTAACATGCTATCTGTTATTACAGCCTCCGATAAAGATTTCTGTAGTTTTATCATGTGTTATTTGAAGGAGTAAAATATTTGACAGTATGACTCAAGCTTTCACAACATGCATATACAATTATAACTACAACTTGGCTTTCTTTTAAACCTGGAAATAATTTCAGAACAAAATATACTAAGGGCCTTTCCCATCTTTGAGTAAAAATACTATCTCCCATCTTGAGTCAACAGAAAACAACACCAGCATAAAGTTTGCTGTATGCAGTGACAATTCTTACCCTGCCTCTATTGCATGTGATCTAAATTAATACCACTAAATTGCATTGTCCTTTCTAATTTGTGAGTGTGCCGCTCCTTACATATGAGTATTGGGGGGAGGGGGAGGTTGCTGCTGTTCTCCTTCAATGAATGACGAGCCAGCAGGAAAAACGTTATTAATCAGTGGCACAAGGGAGGAGGCAATCTGGCCACTGCCCACAATAGTCATTTTTAATGGAGTTGTTTGCTTATGATTAAATGAAGTTCAGTACCACTTGATCCAGTACAAGTCAGGAAACAGAGAAATAATGGCTGAAGGTTGCCTTCTGAATGGACTGGATAATATAATACATTTTTGCCTATAAAAAATTGCCAGCCTTACAAGATAAACTAGGCTAAAAAGCCAATGGCATGTAGCAGGGGTGGGTTCTACTTACCTTTACTACCAGTTCGCAGCAGTAGAAATGGCCATTGCTTGTAATTGCACTGAAACAAGCTGGTCAAGAGTTACAATCAACAAATGTAGATGTCATCTCAGAGCTTTTCTATGATCTTTGAGAAATTGTAATAGGGGTAGTTCAAGGACTGAACCATGTTGTTCATGTCTTCACAAGGGGAGAGGGGAGGACCCATACAACTATGTAAAAATCAGCTTGACAATCATACTGGGCAAAATTCTATTTAAAAAAAATTAAGCAATCCACTTATGGGAATTTAGAAAATAATGTAATACATGACAGGAGCCAGCGTTGGTTTATCAAAATTAAATCATGCCCAACAAAACTGTTTATTTAACCATGGGAATGTAGTGAGCAATGTGTATCTTGACTTTAGCAAAGCATATAACAAAGTCTCCCTTGAAGATTCTGGTAAAAAAGATGACAAAATGTGACTGTGACTATATTATCTGTAGATGGGAACAGAATTGGTAGAATAAATGCATCCAATAAGTGCACATCAGGCCAGAGGAAAATACTGAACAGGATATTACAGTGCTCCATCTAGGCCCCATACTGTACAACCAGGGGTGAAATGCTACCGGTTGGGTTCGGTTCGCCCGAACTGGTAGTAAAAAGGGCTACTGGTTCACCGAACCAGTAGTAAAAAATGTTTTTAAAAAAGTTCCAATGATCAGCTGAGCGACACACGATCATTGAACTTTTTTTTAAACTTTTTTAGCATTTTTTTACTACCGGTTCTCTGGAACCGGTAGTTAAAAATGCTTTAAAAAGTTTTTTTTTAAAAAAAGTTCCAAAGATCGTGCATCACTCAGCTGATCGTTGGAACTATTTTTTTTAAATTTTTAGCCATTTTTTACTACCGGTTCTCCGGAACCAGTAGTAAAAGATGCTTTTAAAAAGTAAAAAAAAAAAGTCTCCGATGACCACACCTGTACTGCACGATCGTCAGACCCTTTTTTTTTTTACTTGTTTAAAGCATTATTTTACAACCTGTTTGGTGAAAAGGTTATTAAAAAATGCTTTGAAAAATAAAAAAAGAAAAGGTTCTGAAGATTGCGCGCCACAGCTGATCAGCCCCCTCCCCCGCGTGCTGTTCTACTTACCCCATGCCTCCTTTTGGTGTGCACTGCGCATGCGCACACCTCACATTTAGTGTGTGGTGTGCACTGCACCTGCACAGTGCATGTTTGGTGCGCAGCAGGTATCACAGCCAGCGAACTGGTAGTAAACCGGTTCAGATTTCACCACTGTGTACAACCTATTTATAAAAGACTTGGGTGATGGATTAAAATACGATTATCAAATCTTCACGTGACACAATGATAAGGGGAGAGCAAAAAACTCAAGAGGATAGTTTCAGGAAGCCCTTTATAAGCTGGAACACTGTGAAAAACCTAGCAAGATGAATGTCAATAGAAATAAATGCAAAGTTCTACATTTTAGTGGAAAAGATCAAAGGTATGACTACTGAATGGGGGAAGCAGTAATATATACATTGGGGTAACTTAATGAATCATGAACTGAACATGAAGCAACATGTGATGCAACTGAAAAAAACTGTGTAGTGCTGGACTGCATCAGCAGATATGTAATATCAAAAACAAGATAAATCATCGTTTCTCTTTATTCTGCATTTGTCAGACTGCACTTAGAATTTCATGTCCAATACTGGAAACCACTTTTTAGGAATACTAATAATAAATTAAAGTATGTCTGGAACAGGGCAACTAAGATAATAAGGGACTTGGACGGAAAAACGTATGAAGAACATTTAAAGGCATTGGGAATGATAGCTAACTTCACTATCTCAAGGACTCTCGTATACAGGGGACAATTCTTCAAAGTTGTTCCAGGAGATGGCAAGTAATTAAAAAGAAACAGATGTTAGAAACAAATGGAAAAGTTGTGGTCATAATTAACATAGAAACTCACCTAATTTTGCTAGTAGCGCTCAGGCACTAGAATTCTGACTGACTGGATTTACTTCTGCCTCAGACTGATCATCTGCCTTCCCCTTTTAGTACAAATCATCAAAAACTTTGCAATGCAATGGCCTCAAGAGCTTGACACTCACCAACAACTACAAGAGCCATCTCTTTGGTCAATATTCCTGTGATTTTGACACAGGAAACCATTTCACTCATTCATAAAGGCCTAGGAGACCTGAATAAAGTGTTAACCACCATTGAAGTACAAAAGTGAAAGGTTATGTAACTGCACCCAGAATGCTCTGCATTTTCCTTACACAAGCATTTGCCATGAACACAGATGGGTTCCTGGTTTCAAGTAACAACGAGAGATGTTGTTCATGGAAACAACTAGGGAACTAAGGAAACAAATCCTGGGAAAAGAAGAGTGCTAAGACACATTATTGGCACAATCAGAGAAGGTCAGCATCCTTCTGACCCTTGTATTGATATGCCTCTCAGCCACATGATAATGACTACAAGGACAGTAAAAGCTTGTACATAAATAGCAATGCCAATCAGGCATTATGTGGCAGGTGCCATGCACCAACTGTACAATCTCTTCTGCTTCCTAAGCCAAAATGGCCACAGAATGCAGTCCTAGTGACTGGTAGGAGGGACAGTGTCTGTAGCAACCTAAAATGGGCAGTGGGAACTCAGCAAATCCTCACCCAGATCAGGAGCTGAGAGGAATAAGTAAGGAAGAGCTGTAATGTAGTTCCAGTCAAGGGCCAAGATGAGATCAAGATACTATTGCATAAGCCAAAGAGAAGATCAAGGTCATCAGGGCAGATTTGCGCCATGGAGGAGTCAAGCAAGGACACGGCATAAGACTGGATATCATCACCTTTCACTGAGTCAACATTTCAGGACAAGGGATTTGCATCTGTCACAAGAGATGTAAATTAAAGATTGAATAACATTCTGTAATGATATTTGCATTACATGCTAATTAAAGCTGGGACACAAAAAAAACAAAACAGATTTTAAAAGAGAGATGAATCATACTTGCTAAATGATAATTAAATTCTAGGAGTGTTAAATTGATAAGCAGCATCACCATCTCTCAGATTTCCTCTGCCCATTTATTGCACTCTTTTCTGGCAAAACTAAATCTTGTTTTAATCAGCAAGTACTTTTAAGAATAAAATAATAATGTTCTTTATTTGGGCTTTCTTTTGGGAAAAGAAACCCAATTATTCAAAGAGTCAGAAGATGGAAACTTATTAATCTTTTAACAGCTTTACTAACTGCAGTATGTTTCAGATGTTATTATAGATGTTTAAGTAACTCAATATCTCAACAACTGTACACAAGATTTCCTTAGTTATTCTGAGTTTGCCTCCTTCCCATAAGATGGGCATTACATTTTTGAAATAATAAATCCATAATGGACTGCCAAGAAATGTTTACTTAGCCACATGGCTGTCCTCATTTACCTAATCGAAGATGCAAGTTGTTTTAGAAGGCTTTTCTGAGATACAGCTTTTTTCTTAAGGGTTTTCCAAGATGCTTTTTAATCATATTGTGAATTAAATTGCTTCAGCTATTTTATTCCCATAGATTGCTGCTTTACTGTTTATAAAAGTAAAAGTTTATAAAAGTCACTTAATACAAAAGTAGAGTACAAATGTCAGATTCTTTAGAATGTCCTATAAATAATAAAATACAAACATGGACCATGTCAAGATTTCAGAAGAGATAAATAAAGAATATGACAAGAGAATTCAACATTTTCAAAAGTGTTAATGAACTATTCTTGAATAATATTCAAGATTTATTTGTTGTGACTGTAATAGTAGCAGTTGTAGTATAGTATATTAGTAGTAACATTCATCATAAACAAAGAGAAAGAAAGGGGGGAAAGTCTGGTCTATAGTTCCACTTAGCCATTGAAAATGATGAGACTCCAAGACATTACTCCTTTCTCATCCCAGCCAATGAGTAGGACAGCCTTCAGTCATCCTTAACTTTACCACTGTAAAAATAATTTCCCTCTTGAAGTTGATATTATCTCACCATAGCTTTAAAACATGTAAAGTTTGAAATGCTCTGTCAGCATTCTCTTGAAAATAAGACCAGACAATCTGTTGTACATAGGATCAAAGGTATCTTTTGAATGTTTCAAGTGATAAAGGCATAGTCTTACATCTCATCACTAGTCGTTTATCCTCCAATCTCTACCCCCTCCGCTACTCCTTTGTACCCCGAGTTCCTTTTATATACCAGCTTCCTCTGCCCCATTTTTGACACCAATTTCTCTCTATAGAGAAGTTTGCCATAGAGGAAAAAGAGCAGATTCAGGTTCAATACAGTGAGCACTCTTATTGATGATCTTTGGCTGGATCGAAGATAGAGCTACCATGAGTCTCTTGGTACTGTTCAATTTCTCAACAGCTTTCAGTGCCATCAATCATGATTATCTTCTGAGCTGTCACCAATAGTTAGGAATCGGAACAGAGTAGTCCTCCTTCCTCAAGGGACAACTCCAACTGGTGATGGTACAGAGTAGTCCTAGGCCCCTTAAGTGGGTTCAACACTTACCCCACTCCTATTCAAGATCTACTTGAAATTGCTGGGTGAGATCATCCATTTGCCTGGAGTCAGGTTTCATCAGTAAGATGATGATATCTAATTGTACACCTCTCTCTGAATAGGGGCAAACAGGTTGAAACACAATTCTGACAAGGCAGAGTACTTGTGGATTCCAAAACCCACCAATTCCAGCAAGATTCTATGATTAACTCTGCATTTGGTTACACACCTCTGGGCAGAGTTGTTTCTCAATTTGGGGCTGCTACTTGAACAGCAGGTGAGAACGATGATGAAGAAATTGCATAGCTCTATCCTATGCACCTATTGCAAATTTTCTTGAAAAGGCAGGCATTACCATCATTCATGACCTAGTCACTTACAGAGTGCAATTCAAGATGTTGGTTCTCATATTTGAAGCCCTTCATGGTTTGTTCATCAATTTCTTTAATTCATCCATAGCTGATGTATGAAATAGGCTGTGTCATCATTAGCTACAGCTATACTGGTACAAAAGCATTTTCTTCCCTAATCTAATACCACCAAAGGCCAGGATGAAAGTATATAAAACCTATGACATTTTGCCTTCCTCAACTTTAGAGAGATCAGATGACAAGTTCTTAGGGTGAACAGAAGTGTTTTATAGTATATCAGTTTTCTACAGGCACATCTCCTCCTCTCTAGGCCAGCATTCACTACATTATTTCTCTCTTAACCATTGTACTATTAGTACCAGTAGTTTATTTTCTGAATTTCTTCCAGATCCATTATGTCTCCAACCCCTTTTTTTTCTCCTTCTCACCAGAATTCCAGAAAGGTAGAGAAAGGAGCAGGCCTCCACCAATTAATATAGGAAAAGATTAGATGAATCAGTCCTTATCTCCCACTTTCTTCTTATCACAAATAACGAAATATTCAGGTCTTTGTTCTGAAGTCAAACTCTTCCCATTCCTTTTCCAACAGGTATAGTGCTGTGATTGGTGGATGGTTTCCCCGCTTACTGGTGATGTGCTAAAAGGTAGCTTCAGCAAAATCAGAGAAATCCAATCACCATAACTATCATAAGTGGCATACCCACAGGAGACAAAAACATTTTGCAATTTACTCTGAATAGACCCAAAATAGAAAATATAGAGGTTGGCAGTAAGGACAGCTAATTTTATGCTAGTTTTGTTTTGTGATGACTCACAGGTGGGGAACAACGGGGAAAGACCGTTGTTCCCCACCTGAACTCTACAAAATGTGAGGCTAAACACAGTCTCTCACAAGCACTCATTTAGAATGGATAAATATTACAAGATTTAAGCAAGGTCTCGCCATATGCCATCACATTTTAGTTTTGGAGAAGAAATTTAAATCTCTCCTTCAAAATCTCCAAAAACAAAAGAGATATTTAATAACGGGAATATTCAAAGATTTCTTGCCAGCAGTAAATTGAAAATATCAATAATTATTATTGGAAATTTAACAGGAAGGATACGGCTACTAGGATAAGAGAGGAAGGGAAAAAGAAAATTATTTGGCAAACTTAAGAAATCCCCATAATTAGTTTACAAATTAAAACAATACATTAATAATTATGCTTCAAATGTTCTGAAAATTCTGTTATTTATTATTCCACTTCTCTTACCAGCTCTAAGTTTAGTTCTTATCCTCTTAACCAAGAACTATTCTATATACAGTATCATGTTCCTGATACTTATCTATGTTCCACCTTCAGGAGTTTAAACACAAGATTTGAAATCTGATGCAACATTTCTATGACTCCAATTATTATAATTTCTTTAAATGTTGAGAATGTTTCTGGTGCTTGCTTTTAATATATCCTTGTAATTATAATCATTTTTAAAACACAGGCTAGATCATTATTGTTTCAGTTAACGATCTAATGCATACTTTTCACATACTGTGTATTACCTGGTACACAATAGAGCTATGCAATTGGCTTGGATCTGATTCCAGAAAAATGCTTTAAAGCACACAGCAGTGCAAATACTCGTGTGCATCTCTTTAAAACAGCTGCCAAGTACAACTATGTGATTTCAACAAAAGAGTTGCGAAGAGGTGCTGTGTTTTTGCTCCTACCACTCCAAAGCATTTTTCTGGTACAGATAAGTCCTCAAATTACAATCATTCATTTAGCAACTGTTCAAAATTACAATGGCGCTGAAGAAAGTAACTTAGAACTGATCCTTGTACTTACGACTGTCACAGCATCTCCATGGTCACATGATCAAATCTGGCAATCAGCATGTAGTCACGACAGTGGCGGTGACCCAAGGTAATGTGATCACCCTTTGCAAGCTTCCCAGCCAGCTTCCAACAAGAAAACCAATGGGAGAAGCAGGATTCGCTTAACAACTGTGTGATTTACTTAACAACTACAGCAATTTGCTTAACAACCATGGCAAAAAAAGGTCATAAAATGGAATACGATCACTTAACAACCACCTTGTTTAACAACAGAAATTCAGTCTGAAATGTGGTTTCAAATGTGTTATCTGTATTGCATCTGAAGCACCATGCAGTCCCAAGTGGGTAAATCCCCTTAAAGGACAACACCAAAAACATGTCCAAAATATTTTTCTGACCTAAAGTGATATATAGGTGTTCCTGATGAATATTACTCGCATTCTCCCTTCCTATAAAGGGAGACAATTCAGCATGTAAGAATGTATCTTGTTTCTCCCTATAGAGTTCTTTTACCTTTAATGCTGCTTGGATGACAAGTGAAACGTCTTCAAAGAAAAAAACCAGAAAGTCTAGTTGCCTCTTGGAAAAGCACCTTCAGGACAACCATGACCTGGATGCCTGAGAATCTCCATAGACATTTACCTTTGGAGTTACTAATTTATATGTGACACTACTCAGTAGCTTTGTTCTACACTGAACTAAGTCCTAATGAGGTTTGTACGGTTCAGGGTTTCACATGTTATCTAAGAACCTACCATTACAGTTTGTATAGCATAGTTTACAGTTTGGTACTTTGCAAGACTGTCCCCATAGCCTAATTCTTAAGAAATACTTAGGCTTTGTGTTCTCCTGATTCTATTCTCAAATATGTCGGTCATTAGAAGTGTTTCATATGTATTACAACACACACACACAAACACACACAAAGAATGCTTTAGCTTTGCTATCTAAACTATGTGATTCTTACTGCTGAAATAACTACACTAAAGAATAAAAGCACCTCGGGGAACACTAGTTTGCTAGAACATCATGCACTGCATTAGGGTGTTTTCAGCATTAATTTCAGAGGTGGTATTCAGCAGGTTCTGACCAGTTCTGGAGAACTGGTAGCGGAAATTTTGAGTAGTTTGGAGAACTGGTAAATGCCACCTCTGACTGGCCCTGACCCCATCTATTCTCTGCCTCCCGAGTCCCAGCTGATCAGAAGGGAATGGAGATTTTGCAGTAACCTTCCCCTGGAGTGGGGAGGGAATGGAGATTTTACAGCATCCATCCCGTCACACTCACCAACCCAAGCCATGCCATGCCATGCCCAAGCCATGCCCACAGAACCAGTAGTAAAAAAATTTGAATCCCACCACTGATTAATTTAGTATGAGATATGTATGGTCTCTGGGACTAAAGGCATTTTTAGGTCTAACACATCACTAAAAGAAAACCAAAAGAAGTAGATGAGAACCTAACTAGCTGTAGTTTGCAGTTTTTGAATGGATATAACAATATGTCCCACGTCCGTTTTGCTCCATTTGACTACTACTTCCACACTTTCTAGAATAGAAAATACATCCTGCCCTGGATTATGAAATCTGATGTAAGAGATTTGTAATAATTTGGGTGCTTCAGGAAGTGGAAGGAGGTCCAGATCTGCCCTCTCCCCTAAAACCACAAAAAGCCCTAACCTCTTGAAACACACTATTTCTGATTGTATGAATACTTCATGTTACAATGGTCCTCCACGTTATGCAGTGACCACAATACACTGCACGGGAAGAATTTACGCATCATTGCATCATCTTTTTCTGTGGCATCCTAGCCTCCCTTGTGCTCTGTGTCATTATTTACTTGGGGATTTTTTTTGATGCATAGGTATTTAAACATATACTATCTTATCTGCAATTTGTAGCCCACCTGGTCTTTGGAAGCCTTTGCCATGTGCTGCTGCTTCCCATTTGGATCAGCCCTGGATTAGTCACAACCTCAAATCAACATTTAAAAATGGAAGATGGAGAGGAACTGAATTTTCAGAGTAAAAAAAAACCTTCAAAAACATGGAAAACAGAAGATGAGACTGGGATTCAGACCCTTATCTGCAAAGGGTCACACTCTAACAAAAAGGTGGAATTTAAATATAAAAAATAAGTAAGACCTTCAGAAGACTGGGATTGGGAGTAATAGAGAAGTAGTAGAGGCAGGATAGGGATCGACATGAGGGAGCAACACATTTCATCCTGGTATAGTTTGCTGCCAGCTCATCAATGGGAGGAAAGCACTTCAAAAGAGAAAGCTCAATATTGCCATTATTTTCTCTGCAGCCCATAAGGGAAACAGTCTTGAATCATAATCAGCTATACTGGCATGAAGAAATTTTCTTCCTTATTCCATCATCCAGGGTTAGACTCAAGGTTTGCAAAACCTGTTATGTTTCGCCACTCTCCACCTTGAACAGGAGGTGGTTAACTCCTATTTCTGCCAGGGTGCCCCAATTGGGTGATGTTTTCCTGCTCTGTGGTATTATACAGTACTTAAAAGGGAGTGTAACAAATTCAGCCAGGAAAACCAATCACTTAGCTATTACAACTGGTGTGCTCACCATTTAGAAGTGAGCCTGAAGAAATGCAGTAGGGTAAGGATAGAAATTGATTATAAGAATTACTGTTGGCATTATTTTATTCTTATTAAATATATTATTATATTGTGATGATTCAAAGACAGATGGCCTGCAGTTCAGCCGTGGAGAAAGACTCTACATTGTCAATTGCTCCATTGGAATGACAGTAGCATTTTTGGATGCATTCCCAAACCTTGAGCTCCTAGAAGAAAGATGAGAGATTTGCACGTAAATAAAAGGTGACAAAGCATTAGCATTTTGAAAATGTTGAAGATATGATAAGATGGCATTGGCTGAAAGGTAAAAAATACCACTATTATTCCAGTATAGCTAGTTCAGAGCTTTTCAACATTCCTGAATTAAAGTGCTACCCATTCATTCTTGAATCAGCCGAGGGGGCGGGGGAGGGGGGGGAAGGACGACAGCATGACATTTGCTACCTGCCTGCCAATCTCTATTCTGCTTCTGCTGTGTCTGAAGTAACTCACTACTGGAAGGTGCTATCTCAATGCTGTATGTGTGCACAGCATACCATAAGCACAGCTAGTTTTGGTTGATTCTCCCATTTGCTTTCCTCTGTTCTGTATGTAGCCAGCCAGCCAGCCAGAAAATCATAGATGCCAATCATAGAACTGCAGCAGGATTTTCCATCAAGACCTGGGCTCTCTCCTGTGTCCATCCTCATATACCCATCCTGTCATGATATAAGCTGGATAAAGGTTAAAAAAAGACTGGGATTATGAAAAGAAATCAATCCCAAACACCACTTTAAGATTCTCCTCTCCTTCATTTCCTTTCTTTACAAAGACAATAAATGCCAGATTCTGAATTTCTCTGTTTTATCCTTCAGAGGCAAAGGGGCAGGGTGGGCTGTCCTATCATTGCAGTCCTTTGTTCCTTTAGGCCTGCACAACAGCAGGAAGGGCCATAGAACTGTTGGAAGAAATATCCTTCTGGGTTCAGCTCCAAGTGGGGAAAAAGACACTGGACACATGGAGACTGCTTGGAAAGTTGGTTTAATAGTTGACAGGATCACATGGTTTGAGTTCCTGAACAGAAAAAGGGCTGAGAGTCAGCAAGTCCCCAGGTTTTATGCTCTCTCTGGCTTTGAACTTCCTGGGCCCCAAAAGAGTATCCTGATTGGTTGTCAGACTCCCAAGGGGTGGGGATCTTAGCTAGCCTTGCTGGCTGATGTAATCTTCCCAGGTGCCATGTGGTGAGTTTCTGTCCTAGATGGGTCCTATTATGTTGCAGATTATGGCCCATTAACAAAGGTGTTGGGGAGGGGAGGCAGGAAGCTGCTTTGTCTTTAAAACATGTTTCTCCATTTCTCATCCAGAGAAATATAATATTCTGCATTTTTAATATTTCCTAAAATATTTCATTCTTCTAGGAAAGGGGTGGGTGCTAACTTCCTACAGAACTAAAGTACTTACAGTTCTGTGCGCTAAGCACTCTGTCACTATCACACAATTCTGACAGGTTGTCAGCACTGGGTTTAACTTTTTTGGAGTCAACTACAGGTAGTCCTCAACTTACAACAGTTTGTTTAGTGACTGTTCAAAGTTACCACAGCGCTGAAAAAAGTGACTGATGGTCATTTTTCATTTAATGACCTTTGCAGCATCCCCATTATCATGTGATCAAAATTCAAGTACTTGGCAACTAACTCATATTTATGATGATTGCAATGTCCCAGGGCCATGTGATCAACTTTTACGACCTTCTGACAAGCAAAGTCAATGAGGAAGCCAGATTCACTTAACAGCAGGGTTACTAACTTATAAACTGAAGTGATTCACTTAACAACTGTGGCAAGAAAGATCATAAAATGGGGCAAAACTCACTAAATGTCTCACTTAACAAGAAAAATTTGGGGCTCAAATGTGGTCATGAGTACCTATACTACCTAGACTACCTATACATGAGGTTAATCAGGAAAAAGTTAAGAAGGAGCACTCCAACATTAGCCTGAAACATCCACTGTCAGCTGTTTTGATCCCATCCACTACTCATTACCTGACTTAATTTCCAAAAAGATTTTAGACAAATTATGGCTACTGTTAGCTTGAGGGGAAAACCATTACTTTAACATCAGTTATAGCTAGACAACTTAAAAATATTTCACTTCAGATCAAAGCAACATCAGGAGACAGGAAAGCAAAAATATGTTGTCGGAGCATGTTTGTACACAGTTAGACATGCATGAGGAATACCCTCCTTTATCAGTAGTGGGCAAAGGCCCAGAAAGTGAGCTGAATTGAAAAAGAGCATGGAAATAGCCATGAGCCATCCCTATGTGCTGAAAAGATATGGCAACAAAGTTAGAAATCACCTTGATGATAGTGGATGTATCAGTGGAATCAAGATATCATTTGTCAGTGATTTAGCAGAGGCAGTGACCAAAGGACACAATGGGAGAGCCAATTTCATGCTAGCATTATTTGGTACCCACTCAACAGCATTTTAACAGTAGCAGTACAAGGTCTTTGTGTTTTCAGTTAACCAGGTGAAAGCACCGAGTTGTAAATGAATCCATACCTAAACGTACTTAGCAGAGCAAACAACTGATGGGCATTTTATGATAAACTTCACCTTCATTTTTGTGAGTCTCTTTCTTTTCTCTGGTTAAACCCGTAAATCCTCCATCTTTTCTCAAAATATTTTTTTCAATTCAGTCATGCATACCTGTGACTGGGAAACTATATTAGAATATGTTAATCTATTGAACTTTTTCAATGGTGGCAGCCCAATTTTTTTTAATACCCCCTTCTCCCCATATGCAAAAAAAAACATCTTTACTAGCACTCAGAAGTGTCTTAAAAATTCTATTCCAGGCTCGCTTTTAATTAAATGTTGCGCTCTGCAGGCTTTGTCTATTGTTTTAAATGGTTACTGTTCTGAGTGTCTCTGGCTTGTGGCATACAACGATTATTTTCAGCTTTTTAATGACCCTTGAGAAGTCTTTGCGATGAAAGGCATGGTAACTATTGGAAGGAATGACCCAGGATCCATCATAAAAAAAAATAAAAGCCGAAGCCCACAAAATAATCTTCCCCCGAATTACCCTCCCCTCTTTTCTCTCTCTCTCTCTCTCTCTCCACACAACGCAGGGCCTGGAAAAAAATCTTAACAAAGAAACTTTGTGATGCTTTGTACAGGAGGCGGCTTGAAAGGAAGCGTGGTTTCTATGCCTGGCGCTGGATGAGACGGAAAGGGGAGGGGGGGAGTTGAAGAAGGGACCTCCATGGCCCTGGCGCGCAGTGTCACGTCTTCCTCCCAGAACACCGCTTACTGCTGGAGGTGTGAGTGGATTCTCTCAACTGCATTTTGACAGCTGGGAGCAGGAGAACCGCGGCGGCGGCGGCAGCAGCTGAAGACATTCCTCCCTGCGCTGCGCCGCCCCTCCTCCTCCGGGAAGTCAGCTTGGCCCGGCCCTAACCTAGAGCGCCGGGACCGAGCCGTCTGCGCTTTCTCCTCCTCCTCCTCTTCGGCTCGCAGCTTCGCTCGCACTAGCCAGACAGGCCCGGGGAGTCCGCGTCGCCTTTCCTTCGCAGTACAGCGCTGGAGGCAAGAAGTTGGTGGCGCGTCTGATGAAATTTCCCAAGTCGGTTGCCGCAGCTTCAATGCAGGGAAGGCGGGAGAGGGTTAAAAGGGCGCCCCCCCCAAACCCGCAGCCCATTCAACGCCGCCACCTGCTTTTCCCGCCTTCCTCCCTTAAGCAAATGAGGAGGTGGTCGCTTGATTTGACTCGATGATATCGCTAGTTTGCACTTAGCCGGCGCGCCGGATGACTCAGGCCGGAAGGTTTGCTTTCGGCGAGAATCCGAGGTGGGACCCACTTCACCGTCCTTAGAAGAGGTTTCAATTGCTTCAAGGTTCCATGCGGACTCGGGGGGGGGGGAGGGGGGAGGGCAGGACTTTTTTTTT
>JANHZT010007555.1:240879-253128 GCA_032468215.1 Stegonotus admiraltiensis | reverse complement strand
AAGACATTTCATTACCCTAACTAGCACTGATGGTGTTACCTAGTTAGGGTAATGAAATGTCTGCAAGAAAATAAGCAAGCTCAGAGAGCACTAAGGACCCCTCAAGTCAACCCTGAGCTACAAATATTCTCCTTTATTGGTATTCCTTAGTTATTTGATCTTACTATTTCATGTTTTCATGCAGCCTCTTTCTTAGGTATTTTACAATTAGAAATATTAAAACAGTACAATAAATACAAACAATATGAAAAACACTAAAAGAGGGAAAGGACTATAAAACCATTCACAACATTCACACAGAGGAAACCTGGATGAAGAGAAAAAAAATTCAGCACATGCCTAAACAATATAGTAGATGCCCTGTGAATTTAGGTGAAGAGCTATTGATTTGGAAAGCTCATTGTTTCAGGTACAAATTAGTAAGTAGGGCAGATCCAAGCCATAGTGACATTTTAAACAAATTAATTCTGGATGATAATGCAATGATATAACAGTAGGTCATCCTTTAATGTCATCTTGCTCTTGCTGCTTTGAAGTGCCAGGATTTCCAATTTATCTTAAAGTCCTGAAGCTGAAATGTTAGTAAAGTGACTGTGCCCTCGGTGCTTCTTGGTACATTAAAATGGAAGGGGAGTGGTATTTATTCTGGATGCCTCAGTCCAAGGACGCCAAGTGAGGGATTCTCTTTTGCTCAACCTTATCTCTGACTCCCTTTATATGATCACTTAAATTCATTTCTGCAGATGAGTGCTGAGCCCCAGTGTCATTGGAAGTAACTGTCTCTGCTGCTTTATTCTAGTGATTCCTTGGCAGCCCACCAACATCGAAGTGCATTCCTTACCAAGAATCTGATATTAAGTTTGCCTCTTTCATTTTCTCTCCAAACTGTTTGTACATTGTTGAAGCATCCTGTTATTATGCCTTGTACAACAATTTTACCAGTTCAGCAACGAGAACAAAAAGATTATATTGGTCAGATATATTTGGCTTGACTGGCAATTTACAGAATGTGCATTGCTAATTAAAAGTTTAAATTTGGGGCTTAAAAACAGATTTTTCTAGAAATCTTTTATTTGCTTTTCCAGAAATGCAACAATGAAGGTTTCCTTCCAAATTAAAAGGAATTTTTTATCTTCTCATTATTTTTTTGAAAAGCTTTGAAAAAAATATTCTGCTTTGGCCTTTTCTTTCTTTACAAGACTTCATTTTATATTATAATATACGTTTGTCAAAATAGGATTTTCATTTAAATCCATAGTGCATTATCCCATAATATTTTAAAGTAAAGAAATCTAAGTAACAGTATGTTTATTCAAGTGTCACTTAATATTTTTCATATTCTTGCTGACCACTTCTATGATAAAATAATAATCTCTTATACTCTCCAAATAATATTGAAACTTCTTCCTTTGCTATTACAAAACCAAACTAACAAAGTATTTTGTCACTGATTAGCAGAGAGTATCCTTCCCTTCAAATGCACGGTAGTTTTATAAGACAAAAACAAGGTGAATCTAATCTGTTTAAGCAATGAAGGACCAACAGAAGAAGTTCCAGTTTAACAGATAAAATTATATTGCCATAAAATTTGAGTAGGAAAAACAAAGTTAGCTTCTATCAGTATGTCTTATTGATTAGTGACGGACTGCTCATTAGCTAGGATGAGTGGAAACTTTTTAAAAAAGGAATACCATCAACTATTCAGCAAAATTAATTGCTATCCAGTTATTCAGAACATTATAGTTTATCACTGAAGTATGACTGACTTTCAGAATTGACAGCAAAGGGAGGTGAAGTTAAATTAGTACTTTGCTTAGTTCTTCCTTGCATCCGTGACAAGTATAGTTAGAAGCGAATCAGACATTTTGTAATCTTTTAAGGCTTCCATCTTCCTAATCTTTTGCAAAAGTTAAAAAATCTCCATTCAAATCAGAAGCTGTGAGTTGGGCTTTGGGATGATCTTTTTAGCATTCAAAAGTTTATCTGAATGGTCATGGGCAAAAGGGAAAAAATGAGAAAGAGAGAAATAGATTTTAACAATTACAAGAGATAGAACCTTGGTCCTAGGATACACGCTTACTTATCAACAAATCTTACTGAATTTAATGGACTTCATGTATAGGATAACACTTTTTCATTAGGAGGCATCACTGTATTCATATGGGTTTATTTCCACACACAAATAGGGTTGTGCCCCTGAAGATAAAAGCCACATTGCTTAACCTCCAGAGTGGGGAAGAGGATAGCAAATCCCCATCTCCTGACAACTAGAAAATCATTTTAGTCTTCCTTTATTTCCTCCAACTTCCATGATTCCTCTAATGGATGAAATATACCTTAAAATCATTTTTCTAAGAGCTAAAAGCTTTATGATACAGTACATCAAAGATCCTTTATCATTATTTCTATAATGGATGGGCCCACATAATTATGCTAAGCCATGAACAAACCTTATTATGGCATTGTGCAGTGTGTGAATCCATCCATTATATACTGGCTATCTTTCAAGAGTATACTGTGATACTAGTTGTGCTACCAATTTAATATTGGAATTGGGTTCTTGCCAATTACCATTATCAAGGTCTCCAGAGAGAGGGGAAAATAAATCCCTGTCCAGGTCTTGATTTGACCCAAGCCAGGGTAGGATGGGGAGGGCGCAAGCCTCACAGAGGTCAACTAATAGCAAGATTGTTTTGCACATTGGTAAATCAATTCACAGGTTTCATCAGAACTGCGGAATCTTTTTAGCTTCAGGTTGTGGTGAAGCTTTAAACTCAGAAACTCAATTTTTCATCAGAGCCTCATTTCCCTCCATAACCATGATGAATGAAGTATTTCCAGTTTGTCTGAATAACTCTGAAAAGCCTATCCAAACAGTGAAAGTGAGCAAGCAGAGTCCTGAAGAGAACAAGTGTCATGGACACGTTGGATTTTTGTTCTCCTTGCATTCTCTCTTCATATTTGCATCATTGAAAGTTGTGTGAAGTAGATTTGGGAGATCCTCATTTGGGCAGGAGTTCTCTCACACAATATAAAATCAGGGTCTCTTCCTAGACACTCTTCAGTAGCATGGGATTGGGGTTGTAGTGTGCTTCCGGGTAGCTTACCTGGTTGTGGCTGGCAATATTGCATTAATTGGATTTTCCACAGTAATAAGGACAGGATCACTCAAATACATTGTGAAAAGTTGACGGACTTGCTTTCACCTGCTAGGCATGACGGATGGCAAGCAGGGGACTAGGACAATGTAACTGCATTGCAACGACAATTACCCAAAGAATGATACATGCTACTGTCTGATTTCAGACTGTTCAAAAAGTGAAGACACTACACATAGGATAATGAGTAACATTAGCTTGGCAGGTCAGTTTCCAGAAGGATGTCACAGCACAACAATAATAGTAAAGGCAGATCTGTATTTTTATACCAAACTTCATCACAACATAGACTCACAGTCTCATGGAGAGATTTTAGGCTGACTTCTGCTGGCATGAGAATGAGAACTCTATATTGCCACGAAGTTAATGCATTGGTTTTGAATTGATCAGTCCTCACCAAGATATGTTACAGGAAAGCATATCCAAATCCTATGTATAACTCCAACATTCTGCTCTGCCCTACACAGTTTTCTGAAATTCTTGTATTGCTGGCTAATTAGAATTTGCAGGATGGAAGACATTAAAAGAGAGCCAGTTTGGTCTAGTGGCTGCAGCACCAGACTAAAAACCAGGACACCATGAGTTCTAGTCCTGCCTCAACCATGAAAGTTGACTTTGGGCCAGTCACACTGTTTCAGCCCAACTCACCTCACAGATTTGTTGCTGTGGGAAAAATAAGAGGAATAAGGTGTGTTGGATATGTTTCCTGCCTTACTTGTAAAAATAATAAAGGCAGGATATTTTTAAAAATTAAATAACATTTTATTTTTATGTTAAAAAACAGAATTGTGTTGATTGAAATTGTCCCCATTATTTACCCCCAGCACCAGGGGCCCTCCTCCTGCCACAGGGAGCCCAAGTGGTAAAGATGGTCTCCAGAATTTGCCTCACAAAGGGGTTGCTTCCAGGGAGCAGATTTTATAGCCCTGTAACCTCTCTTTCCGTTCTCTACCTTCAGTACTTTCTACTTGCTCGGTTTAGGCATCAGTAAAGGGAGGCTAGATGTTAATGAGGATTAAATGTCTAGCAGACACTGAGCACCTGCTACAACCAAAGAAGGAAATTGTCTGATTAGGATTCTTCTTCTTGTGCCACATCCATTGTCGGACGTTGGCAATCATGTTGGCAATTCTATTTTTGTCAACATCCGTATGAAAAAGTGCTGCTGAGTTTTGTCCAAACCAGTCCGTTAGGTTTTGAAGCCATGATGTTCTTCTTCTGCCTGGACTTCGTTTGCCTTCAGTCTTTCCGTGGAGGATTAATTAGGATCCTGATTAGGATTAGAGCAAAATATTTGTTATTTTAGAACAGGCCTGTCAAACTGGCAGCCCACAGGCCGGATGTGTCACACATAGGCCACGTCCACCCCAGCTCCACAAAAGTAAAAAACATTGTGATACGTCATGATACAACACATGACGCAATCGAGTTTGACACCCATGTCTTAGAACTTTTAACAGTAAATAAAGCAACTTCTTTTCCAGGTATTAATTGAAAAATGGAGATGAATCACAAGACATGGTTAATGGACATAAGTTTAGTTGTGCTTTTCCTTCTTTTCTCATTCTCAGGGGAAATCCTTCATTAAAGATGCCCTGAGATGCAAGGCACATGCCTTGCGGCACAAGTTTAGTTGTATCAGTCGCAAATGTCCTGCAATCAAAGAAATGGTGTTCCAGCTACAGCGAGAATGTTATCAGAAACATGATCTCTGCTCTGCAGCCAAAGAGAATGTCCAGGTCATTGTGGAGATGATTCATTTCAAAGACTTGCTACAACTTGAGTAAGTAAAGAGAGAGCATCTAATCTGCTAGCGTAAGTTCCAGAAAGTTGCATGTCGCTTAATTTTATTCATCTCAACCAGAGGAAAATTTCAGTCCACAGCATTTAGCGATACAAATGAGCCATAGATATCCCATGGAGTTGTAGCCATGCCACAAAGGTGAACTAAAATGGCCATGCCCAATTTTTTAGAATCCTTCTGTTTAAAATGGATTGCCTACACTCTTACTTTCCTTTTTTGAACAAATGAATGATCATTCTCTGATTTTTCCCTTTAATATACTCAGATATAATAGTGAGATCTGAGGTTTATTTTTACATGTTATAACAATAGAACAGAATTAAACCATGTTTTACATATAAAGTGACTTCTCTTTTTTGTTGGTCATTTGCTATGAAAACCCTTTGCTTTCTAATGTATTGTTCAGATTCATGCTTTAGGAAGAAGACAAATAAGATTATCTCGCATAAAGAAATGAGAACATGCTCAAGTTTGAATATAGATTTGCTCCTATTATAATGTGAGAGTTGGCCTTGGTGTAGAATTTCTGTGTAAGAGAAAAAATAATAATTACAGTATGATATAGAGAAGCAATGGCATCCATCAGGGAGGTAGAAAAATCAAGATGGCAGGCATAACTATACTATTTGCACTATTTGTATACTATAGCAATAGTACTTCGATTTATATACCACTTCACAGTGCTTTACAGCCCTCTCTAAGCAGTTTACAGAGTCAGCATATTTCCCCCAACAATCTGGGTCCTCATTTTACCCACCTCAGAAGGATGGAAAGCTGAATCAACCTTGAGCCCCTTCAGGATCGAACTCCAGGCTATGGGCAGAACTTGCCTGCAATACCACATTCTAACCACTGCACCAACAGGGCTCCTATACTCTTTTTATATTCATGCAAAGCATATTAGAAAGAGGTGGGGTTTGGATCATGCTCTCCATTTTCACATTTTTACCCCCATCACTAAGTATTCTGTGGGTGCTTCTGGTTGCTGCAGCACATGTTGCATAATTGGCTTACACATCATGAAGGAAAATGCCAGTCCTCACCAACACATAACCTCTCAGTATTTGCTAAAACTTAAAACATGTAGAATTCTATTGAAGCCAACTTTTTGTGAATGGCTGGCAGAAACCTTAACTCTCAATATCTAACCTGCCAAAATATAGGTACAAATACTCCACTTAACTCCTCCAATCTCTTATTCAAAAGCTTATTTTTTCTGCTCCAAGAATGACAACAAACAGGTTAAAACCTACAATTAGGAGCCCTTTAAATTAAAATTTTCAGTGAATTCTGTGTTAGACATTTTGATTGGATCAGAATACCTTTAAAATTAATGCAGTTTTGACAGCAACTTAACCTATTAAATCTGGAAACATTTTTGGTGCGTCTAAAATTAACATCAGTTGTTGATGAAAAAACTTCCCCCTGTACTCTTTCTCTTACTTCATCTACAATTCCACACTTAATTGCTTTGCATTGCTTGGGTGTTGGAGATAATAAATTGGTGTTTTTGAACAGATAGTAAAGATGCTCGATATAGCCTTGAAGTACAAGATGGGAAGCAAATTTAAAAAAAAACATAGTAAAAATCATCTCACTGGAACTAGGAAACTAAATACTTGAATCACCATGGGAGAAGATCTTAGCTGCAACTGTGTTCATTCAGTTCCACATGCTGCTCTCTGAGGATAGAGTCTCCTTTCTTATCTGTTCTGGAAAATGCTCCCTTGTGGAACTTTTTTGCTCTTTGTAAATAGATTCATGCTGCAGAAATGGAATAGAATTTCCGCTCTGGAGTAGGAACAGAATTCCTTTTACAAACCCATATACCTGTAAACTAAGATAATAATTACATTGCTGTATGGAAGCAACCAAGAAACTTGGGAGTAAAGTTGTCTATCCTGAAGAAACTCTTTAGTAACTTGTGCATAATTACAGCATATTACAATTGTAAGGATCTTATCCTATATATAAAACAATGTCTTAGTACAAGGTCACAAGCTATAAAATACTATCAACCATAAAATAGTTTGTGACGTTTACTAAGGTACCTAATATTTTCTGCCTGCACATGGTATCTACTAAAAGAGTAAAATTCAGGGCACATAATTACATCTCTTGAAGTATGGTTAAATTCAAGGCTAAGTAGTTGATTCTAAAATGGAGATGTGTCAGAAAACATTATCTTAAAAAAAGTACCATTTTACATTTCTCCCTGCATGACTTCAGATAATAATAATCTGCTTTGTTTGTTTATGCTTATTAGGTTATTCATAGCCACCCAATTCCAGTGGATTCTTGGTGGAATACAAAACCAAAAAAATCCATAAAAACAGATAAAGCCAGACAAACCATCCAAACTAAAACATTCTTAAAACCAACAAAAAAGCAAAGAGAAGGCTCCTCAAAAGTACAATGCAGTAATAAATTAACTATAGGCCTATTGATATTGCTTATATATATTTATTGGCAAGAATGTGCTCACGAATGCACAAATGTGCATTCAAATATGTTACTTAGTTCAGAATTACAGCCATTGTTACAATCCTTTTTACTGGCTATTTCTTAGCATTTGTAATATTGCATTGCAGTTTACTTCAGTGGTAGGTAAATGGCCTAAAACAGGGTGTCAAACTGGCAGCCTGTGGACCAGATGCATCACACACAAACCACGCCCACCCCAGCTCCTCAAAGGCAAAGAAAGTTGCAATATGTCACAATACAACATGTGATGTGATCGAGTTTAACACCCGTGGTCTACAGTGTTTTACTTATAGTTCTAGTGCAACAGGCTCAAATGTGCCTGACTTTTTTAATGTTTTGTGTGCAAGCAATGTATCATTCATTTGCGGATCTTGTTGCATTATGCACATTCTGTAGAGAATATAACTCGGATCATTTTAATGGCAGATAGGATTGTGGGATTTTTTTTTCCTTTTCCTGAAAGATGGAATGGTACCAGGGATAATAAAGGTTTTTGCTTCAGTTTCAGACCAGCACTGATACTGCATTGGAGTGGCAAGTTAAATAGCTCTTGCATGCTGGGTGAGATAATGTCTTAAGTAATTTTGCTTCCTGGAGTAATTCTGCCACGGAGTGCCAAGACAAATGCCTCTTGCATGCTAAGAGACAAATATGTCCTTCAGATTCCTGTGGGCCCCTTCCATGAAATTGGCAACCAACTAAATTATAAATGACTGGTAGTTAAATGTGATAGTTTAGTTCAGTGGTTTGCAGACAGTGTTCTGTGGCAAGATGGAGAAGCTGACAGATTGCACATCATCACTGAACTTGCCCGGGAGAGAATGCCCTGTACTCTCTCCCCTAGTCACTTAATTTGATGGTGAGATGTAACACCTAATCATGGCCCGGCCAAGCAAAGCACGCACAAGAGAACATGTCCCAAAATCCACAGCAAGCTTCCCTGGCAGGATTGTACTGTTCCTCAGACAAACAACAAAAAGTTTCTGTAAGAATTATTCAAGGAAAGAAGATAGACATAGACCTAAATGGAGGGAAAAAAATCTACTTATATGCTGTGTAAGGCTGGAATTTTACTCTCCTACTCTCATAATTAACCACAAAAAGGGAGGGCATTTAAATTTCAGACCAAATGTTCAACTTTTCCAATACTTGGTATTAGACAACAGTAGATAAATTATTCTTCCTTCAGTTTGACCTAAAGATGTAAAGGTTCTGGAAAATTTGTAAAACAGTAGAAAAATATGGGGTTTTCTAATATTTTTGCAGAAAGAAATAGACTTGGGAGACAAAGAATTGTAATATAGACAATAATATTTTTTAATCATCCTTTATAACTTAACTCTAAGTAAATGAGTGCTGCTTCCAGCTTCTGGCCAGTTCCAGGACATTAGGGCCTGGTGGAAAGCCAGAACAACCATCTCTAGCTCAGAACTTAATAAGAGCAAGCAAGTGCAAGAGCATCCTTTGTGACTACTATAAACCCTGGAGTAAGAAATACATATTAGCAATTGTATTATATAGTTATTTGTGCAGAGGAACTGTGACAATCTGTACATTTTTTGCTTATTTGGCATTTAAGAAGTAATTTTATTTATACCATTTAAAAAGAAAATATTAGGAAATATTTCATAATCCCTGATTGGGGTAGGGAGAATATTTTTTTCCCATTTACACACGTATCCACAGTTCATAACATCTTGAAGAAGGCTGAATGCCCATTTTCCCATTCCCTATAAACCATGTTACTGTTTGTGTAAGCAACAGCATAATTCAAAGCTTAGTGAGGATTAAGTCATTTGTAAAAACAACAAAAGAAAATGTCAACATTCTTCAAAATAGGAAACTCCCTCTTCCTTCTTTGCTTTGGCTTCCTGATAAAATCCTGCCCCCACAGGGTCCATTGGGTAATGTCTTTAATGAGTCCATAAGGCCATAATGAGCTGGTATACCAAAGAATGGAATCAAATCATTGCCAGCAGGTGAGTTAGCCTCAGGTACACATTGGATGTTCAAATCTAATAATGTCACCTCAAGTTAATTTGTGTATATACATATACGTGTGTGTGTGTGCATTGTTTTAGCCAGGGTTGTTCCTACGTAAAACAAGATGTTTATATAGCCATAGTTCAGTGAAACCCCAATTCACTATTTTCTAGGCTTTATCAGACATTAACCAGCATTTTGTTGTCTGTTGTAAGACTTACATGCTATATAAACATCTTGTTTTACGTAGGAAAAACCCTGGCTAAAACAATAATACACATATAAACCTATGAAAAAAGAACACTATATATATGTGTGTGTGTGTGTGTGTACCATATATACCATGTTTCCCTGAAAATAAGACCCTGTCTTATATATTTTTTGAACCCTGAAATAAGTGCTTGCCTCAAAAGCCCAATTGGGCTTATTATCAGGGGATGTCTTATTTTGGGGGAAACACACTGTGTGTGTGTATCAATCCAAATTTTTCACTAATCGCTACCTTAAACTACAAATTCAAAATAGGCCAATTGAGTCTGACTTCTATACCACCAATAGTTCTCGACTTACAACCATTCATTTAGAGACCATTCAAAGTTAACACCAGCACTGGAAAAAGGGACTTACGACTATTTTTCACACTTAACAACCATTGCAGCATCTCCACCATCACATGATCAAAATTCAGACATTTGGCAACTGGCATATATTTATGACAGTCGCAGTGTCCTGGGGTCATGTGATCACATTTGGTGACCTCCTGACAAGCAGTAGGGAAGCTAAATTAACAACTGTTATTAATTTAGCAACTAACTTCAGTGAGTCACTTAACAGCTGTGGCAAGAAAGGCAAAATGGGGCAAAACTCACTTCACAACTGTTGCTTAGCAACAGAAATTTTGGGCTCAATTGTTGTCCTAAGTCAAGACTACCTATAGTGTTTATATTTTTCTGCAATGGTGGTTCATAGCGTTATATAAAAGTATTTCAAATACCTTATTAAGCATGGTGCTCATACATTAAATATTTGAAGAGTAGTGGAAACTAATAACATAAATTACTGGTTGTTTTTCGTATGTTTAACTGCTATGTCTTAGATTAATGAAAAATGTGGTCTTATATTGAAGAATCGTGCAATTATATGGCTGATGCTGTCATCCTGTATTATGTGGACTTGGAAGATAATTAGCAAGATTTGTGAACCATAATTCTAGGAAGAGACTCAATATTGGAATGTATTCAGTTTCTGTCATTCATCTCAAAATTAGTAACTGAGCAAATTCCCCAGCACTGAAAAGTCTGAGATTTGTGGGCAAAAAAAGACCTCTTGATTATTATAATGTTCTTGCCAATATAAAATCTAAAGTTAAACAGAATACCTCCATTGAGTTATAAGATTCTGCAGCAGATAAATGACCTAAAGGTGATGATGGGATTACCTGTCACGTCTATTTACTGAAATTTAAAGTATACTACCCATTTAATGCATAGAATCATATGAAAAGTTTCCAACTTTGCAGAGGTGGAGTAGTATCTTATAGATCTAATTAATGACGGTAATGGAAAGAACAATTTTCCCAAAACACAGGATGCCTCTGTAAACCAGCAGAGCAAAGACTCTTAATAATATCAGAGAACTGGTTACTATATGTGCTGTATCCAAGGGAGCCTTGCTGCTCAGTTGCTAATGCTGAAGCAGGAAACAGAAAGTAACTCATAAGAAAAAGAGAATTAGTGATTCTTCGATTAAATGCACGAATTAGTTAGTAAAGTCAAGAATACATCTGAGAAATCTCATCTTGGGCAGTGATGGAGCCCTCTGGAAAATTTACCAACTCTGATTTTATATAATTCTTAGTCATGCTAATTGGGAATTGATGGAGTCGCAGCCAGCACATTTTAGGATATCAGAATAAGGAAGGTTGTTACATCCAATTGTAAAGAATTTTGAGAAACCATTACCTTTTCACTACTTGTAATTACCACAGATAATGATAGATCCATAATTGATTAGTAGATGGTGATAGCGTACCATTTGTTTGTTTTTTGTAGGAGGTTTATACTATATTTTCTTCTAGAGACATGCAAACATTTGATGTTTTGGATGGTCCATGGCCCAAATTGAAAGTTGCCATTTGGATGCTTTAATCCACTTACAAAACAGAATAGGGCTGCTTTGATAAGCATATGGACCAAAATGTACTTGTCCTGGGCAGAACTGTTTCAAAAGTGGAGCAAGCATGAGAAACAAGAGTCAGCACTTGCAGATAGCTGAGGCGGGGGAGGAAAGTAAGAAGATAGTGGGAAGATTAGGCTGGGTGAGGCATATCATGCTTGAAATCTGTTCTTTACTCCCAAGACCATTGCACTAAGGAAGAGGCCAATACATTGGTGTCAGCTGAGACAAGGCAAGGACAGGAAGAGGCTGGAGAGATGTGAAGAGAGATATAGTGGGAGATATATATTGTGGAATGGGACATTGGCATTGGCTGATGAAGGAGGGAGCAGAAGGGTCTGGGAAGATGGGGCCGGAAGACCAGTATACAAGGAAAAAGTGGGTGCTGCATGTCAATCCTACCCTATTTGACTCCCATAATCATGACAGATCTTCAAGAACAATGCAAGAATCCTTGGTTTTGTTTTCCTGCTGATCTGCATCCAATATGAAGTGGTTGACCAGAATTCTAGAACATGATAGTTTGCTCAATTTCTGACAAGGCATATTTTCTGTTTTGCACATTTATTTTATTTATTTATTTATTTTATTCAATTTATATACCGCCCTTCTCCCTAGGGACTCAGGGCGGTGAACAGCCAGCAT
>JANHZT010007555.1:213029-223817 GCA_032468215.1 Stegonotus admiraltiensis | reverse complement strand
GGTTCTCTGCCCTAATGATTTCTTCCAACAACCAGTTCACCAAACTGCTCAGAAAGTTAACAACCTGTTCTCCCGAAGTGGTGCGAACTAGCTGAATCCCACCACTGCCTTCAGGAAATAATAGGATTAACCCACCACGTTAGAACAGCAAAAGACACCAGGCTCACTACCTTGCACAACCCCCTGCAGCATCTCAGAACTGTATAAAAATCCTTGCACTCATCAGGCTAATTTGTCAGCTGTCCCAGAACTACATGCTGTTGTTAGTTCTGCTCATCAATAAACAGAGTCCTTCTTTCCAATCAGCCTCCATTTTATTTCCAGTGCCTTTTTCCCAGCTTGAAATCAGACTGGATTTTTCTTCCAACACTATGTTTTATAGAGATGAGCTATAATAACAGAATTTGGCAAGTCTGATTGTGTTTTTCCTTCCCTCCTTAGTCTGCCTCAGTGAGTCAGGAAGAGCCAAGCTGAGTCTCTTCTTAATGTTCGCTCCCTTCTCAGGACTTAAGGAATGCTTCTGCTCTCTTTGTTTACATAATGGTTTCTGAATATCTGCTTCAAGGCCATCTTCCTGGCTCGCTACAGTTAATGACTTTGATCATGATTTTTTTCTTAGAGGCTAATATTTCAGTTCCACTCTTCAAAAGCTCACTATCATTCCCATAAAGTATCTCCAACATGTGTTTCAGGATTCCATCACTACATTTGCATCCCAAACTATTTCATGTCTTTTATTTGTCATTCAGTTCATTTTGCTATTAGCCCTCGCCAATTTTTAAAGCAAATTGAAGGAGCAAATGCTGGCCCATCATCCACCCAAATCAATGTGCCCGGTAGCCAAGCCAGCCAAGTTATTTTAGTATCTGAGGCAGAAAATCCCACAAGGGCATAGCAGAAAAATACAGAAATAACACATGCAATAATTAACCATTGCTGCCCTTTCATGATGAGGTAACTTTGCTGCCGCAGACAACTGCCTTAGTTAGTCCTGGCCTTTCCCGCTCATAGTCACCACCCTCCCCTCTATCACCCCATGCTGGAACAACAGTAACAATAAGACACAGCTTATAAAAATGTTTCCAAATATTTAATGAGAGCAGAGCAGTCATAGGAGGAAGATGGACTGCTCTTCGTTTATAAACTCTTAGGTGCCGCCCAGGCGGTACTTGTAATTTATACATGTTCCTCACTGTGTCTGCACTGGACACTCCAATTGGAGAGAAAAAAATCAGAAGCCCTCCATCTTGTTCCAAGTACAAAATGTGCTTGTGGTTAACTTGCTAAGTGGGTGGTTCAGAGTAAGTTTCAGATGCTAAACTTTCACAGTGACACTCCCACTGTAAGATTTGTTCAGTGGTACACAAAATTATAGCCTAAAAACATAAAAGCCCAGTTAATTCAGAAACCTGTTTCTAGCAGCATCCATTCAAGTGAGTCTGGCAAGCCCACAAATAGGGCAAGAAGTTACTAGTCCTCACCAGGACTTGTTTTCTCAACACTGCCTTCAGAAGTCCATGACCTCGGAGGGTGGGATCTTATTCATTTTGGAATCATCATACACAACATTTGCTTTTGAGCTCAGATTGGATGCAAGCTTATCACAAGCAAAAGGACTCTTTTCACTCCAGGGCCAAGGATAACCATGTACTGTATATGTGCAGTGATTTTCTACAAAATGCTTCTGAGGGTGACTGCAATAATCATTTTTCATAAATTGTTGGTGGTCCTAATTAAAGACCTTCTGTTTGTTTCGTATCTAGATTGCCCTTAGCTAGTGTAGCATAGTTATTTCATTTGATGCTCTCTGTATTTCACTTGATGATTTCTTATATTATAAGAAGGCTTTGCTTTATAATAAAATAGCCACTGCCAGGACTTTTCCTTTTCTTTGCTAAGAAGACATGTTTCCTTATTCGCCATCGCCATCTTGCTGTTATACAGAGGACAGCATCTTTGGAAAGCTGATGGCATTAGAGAACATTGCATCTTATTACTAACAAAACAGTGGTGGGTTGCTACCAGTTCGCAGTGGATCAGGCTCCACCTACCCACCTGGATGTTTCTATGCATGCGCAGAAGTGCTGCACATGTGTTTGAGCACACACACACACACACACACACACACACACACACACACACATGTGAACTGGTAGCAATGGGATTTGGAACCCACCCCTGTAACAAAAGTCATATCCAGGTTACTCCAAGAAAACATGTATCAATATCTAATAGGACTGGGGAGATGCGGGCTCTAATCCACCCTCAGCCATAAAAAAATCACTAGATGACTTTGGGCCAGTCATCTCCCTCAGCTCAGTTATAGGGCTGCTCCAAATAAAAAGGAGAACTTTAAATAAGCAAAAATAGCCTACTGTATCAAGGATGGTCATTTAGGCTGAAGAACTTTTCAGGAGTTCAGCTTCTCACCTAACGGAACATAGAGAGAGTATACAATCTGTCACAAAATTATCCATTTTTTGTATTCCACTTCAGTGAAATATCATTTCGTTGATATGGTCTGTTCAACAGTATAAATATATTTTATTAACAAATATAATAAGTTCAATGACATAAGATGTTTTGGAACACAGTTCCAGAATCCCTGATCATTAATCATATTGGCCATACTTTGACTTTTTCCACAAGAAATGCCCTATCAGCACTGCTAATGTACTCAGCTACAACTATGCAAAGCATCTGTCTAAATTCAGCTTTTAATTATTAGTCTTCTAAAGATGCCAAGCCACCTTCCCATGATTCTAACCACTCAGTTTGTTTAGATCAGTATTTCTCAACCTTGTCAACTTTAAAAAGTATGGACATCAATTGCCAAAATTCCCCAGTCAACTTTAATTCCGGGAATTGAAATCCACCCATCTTAAAGTTGCTACACATTGGCTTAGATGAACCCACCTTGAGCAATTTCATTCTGAGCATGGAAGTGCAGAAGAATCATTTGGTCTCAATCTGAACCTGAAAAAGTGGCCTCAAATCTATACTGTGTACATTAAAAAGTATAAAACTTTACCTTATGCTTCACATTTTGTTTGAGGGCCTTTTTCCCCATTGACTTCATTTTCAAAAGTTTTGTTATGATCAAGAGCCTCCCGTAAATGACTTCAACCATTCTGAATCTCTTGACTGCCTTAACCCAGGACAGGGCTACCATGTCTGAGTTGCAAAATTTGGATAACCACTAGGCAGTATCAAAGAGTTAGAAATTTATGTCTTTCTTTCAGGTCATCTCGTGTTTGTCTGGAGTTTTGAAGTCCAAATAGGATAGCACTAATAGAATATAATTCTGCATAGACATGCATAATAATATAAAGAGAGGAAAGACAGTTTATAATGAGCAGATGCATATAATACAGATTAAAGCTGTGAATATTCTTGAAGATAAGCTAACAATGCTGTTAAAGAGAGAGAAGAGAGAGCAATTGAATTTCTTTAAAAACAGCACTAGCATTAGAATAATGAGTGAAATAAATCTCTAAACAAATGAGGCATCTAACAAAAATAAATGTGATCAAAGAAGGAAAGCAATCCACATAAAATATAAATTATGAATGTATCATTGATGTTTATGTGTTTAGCCACAGAAAAATATGGTTAGCGCTCAACACGGAAACAAATTTGCTTCAGTTTTCAGTAGGTTAACTATTAGCCCAAAAGCTAATTGACTGTGGAACTGTCTTGATTCATTAAAGCTGCATATTGCAAGGCTGTAAAACTTCCATGCCTTGATTCTCTTTTTCCATTCATGCAGATCCCTCTGCTTTCCACATGAAGGCACCCCTGTATCACATAATCCCCTCGTCCACCCGAAGCCAGTGAGATGGCAAAGGAAAACTCTTCCATTTCGTAGTCTGGATTCAACTGGTACCTAGAAAAACATATGCTGGGTTGAAATTTAATGGCAGCTGATTTTCATCCCACTCAAGTCAAGACAACTATTGAAAGACTAGGGTTGTCCATATCATAAAGAGACAGGAAGCACAGTTTTTGTTTAGTCACATAATTTTAAAATCACATTATTATGTTGCTCTAACTTTTTTGTACATGCTAAACAAAGAAGGGGGGTTGGCACAAAAAACGTTTTAAGAGGATAGCTTGTAAACTCCTTTTGGCAGATGAACAAAAATATAAAAGGTTAAAAATTCAGAAACGGGTTTAGCTGCCTGAGACCTTTTGTAAGGCTTTCAGCCTATAATAAGGCCTTCCCCAGCCTGATGCTCTCCAGATTTTGAGGGTGCCTAGTTGCCAGAATTCAACATTTCAAGAAGGTTTGGGTTTCTTGAAAGCAGTTTGCAAAAACACATTTGGCACAATCAATGCAGGTAGAAAAGGAGGTTAGGTTTTTCCACCCATTAGGAAAAGCTTGCAGACCAAACATATTGTGATCTGTATAATGGTGTATATTTAAACAAACATGTCTGAAGATGGGACATGGCAAAATAGTATCCAAGAACAATCAAAGAATCCTGAACAGATCTAACAAAATCTGCTGAAATAACTGGATTTATGCAAACTGAACTCTGCATTGTAGTGTGTCCAGAATTTATCTGCACAACATACAGCCTAGCAATGGAGTTGCTGCATCCTGCTGGTGTTTTTGGGAAATTGAGCAAATCCACTGCTACCAAATACCACCTGTGCTGAGAAAGAAACCCCACAGTTTAGGTTTTTGCAGCCACTTCCACCCCAAAAGGCACACTGCCAAGCCTCCAACACTCCAGGCCTCACTAAGACAGCCAGCTCCATCCCTGCTGCCCAGCTGCTAGCCACCAAACAGCTGATAGGCATGCCAGCTATTCCTTTGTGGACCACAATTATTTCATGTTTCAAAGTAGCCCTTTCCCCTCTGCAAGATGTACCAGCCTGATCTATCCATTGTGTTATGAACTACTTTCGACAAGTATTTGAGCTCAGCTATCTCAATTTTCATTTATTTTATTTCATATAATCAGTTGCTCACAGCACACCTGTTGTTTCCTACCGTGGTTTTTCATAGCTTTATTTTGCAGTCGTCTGATTGCACAAGGAGTATTTCCACCATTCGTTCCTTATGTAAGATGATGAGAAAGAATCCAAGTTATGACATTTCTAAACAAATTTCAGGATCAGCAAAGTAATTCCTCTTCCCCAAAGAATCTGCAGACTTTACTATTTCAAAGTCTGGAAATTTACCATTTGCAAGTCTGGCAATAGAGAGTAAGTGTTTTTCATCATTCCGTTTGTTTAAATTAAAATTACTGTCTGATTCATGCTTGAATAGATACACATTGTGGGATTACAGTCTATCACTTTTCTTTTGTTTACTTATGAACAAAGAAGGCAGGGACTAATACCAGTTATATATCTATATGACTGTAGCTTGTGAAATAGAAGGTGGCAATTGGTGACCAGAACATAAATCCTGTAGCTGCCATTTTCAATAGTGTTAAAATGCTAGTGGATGACAAGCCAGTCTGGTCTACTGGTTAAGGCGCCAGACTAGAGCCAGGAGACTGTGAGTTTAAGTCCCACCTCAGCCTGGGTGACTTTGGGCCAATCACTCCCTCTCAGTCCACAACATCAGACTCAGGTGACAAGCTGGTTGGTCAATTCCTATTGCAACCAATGGATCAACACTTAGTTGAACCAAAAAAGAAGACCTTGCATAGTGTGAAAACACTAGAAATAAGGGGGAAAACAACCAGTGAATGCCACATGCTAGCAACAGCATTTTCTTGCAATCAAATTGAATGTACTAATTTGCTGAAATCTGGCTATTATTAATAGCCAGCATTTCAATCTGCTTTGGCTTAAAGCATAAAGAGGGACCAACGCGAGGGAAGGCTGGGTGGCATGTGCAAATGTGACAAATGGGTAAGTAAGCCAGAAGTAGAGCCACAGATTCTAGACTAAGGGGCTACACAGGATTAGAGAGAAATGAGATCACCACTCTGAGATGGGGAAAGGCCATTTTTTTAAGAAGCACTTTGATGAAATGCCATTGAATGGTAACCCTGATATTTAAGATCAGATCTATTTTAAGCTAGGTATAAATAAGGAAAAGCTACCCCACACTGAAACTGAGGAAGACACAAGGCGCTTAGACCCATCCTTAAGGTTTGCCCATGTCCTGCCTTCTCACCAGTAAGAATAATAAAAAAAAACAACAGTCAAAAGGATCTGCGTTATCTTCCCCAACCAACCCCCTTGAAAACATGAAACTCATTTGGTGAGACTGACAATGAAGTGATGGGGGGGGGGCTTCAGAGAAGTAAAATTGCTCTGAGATAGGTTGAAGGACCTCCCTTAAAGTCTCACAGGCCAAATGGATTGGAATGGCATACAGTATGGGATGAGCCCTGTGGGCTTGCAATTGTCCATCTGTGTTCCAAAGGATAATCCCAAAGCACATTGAAGGAATTCTACGTTGACCTTAGAAGCAAGAATCGCAACGGTGAAAGAGTAGCAGCCTAAACTTAAATTCTGTTGGAAGAGTGATTATTAAAAGCAGTCTTTTAAAGCTCATTACACAGCTTTGTAAGGATGGTGTGTTAAGTGCTATTTAATGGCTAGCAGCAAAAAAACAAAACCCAACAGTTGTGCATTTTCTGATTGCTTCCCAAATGTTGGATGCTGCCACAGATAACCCTTTGCTGTTCCCGAGTAAGAACTGTTTCTGCGGCCTCTGAAATTAATAGCAGTGGCAGTCGTCTCAACCAGCTGAGCTGTAATCTAATCGTTTTCTGCTTTAGCGTCTCTCCCTTTTCCTCCCACCCTGTCACATATGCCATCACATGGCATCACAGATTCCAACAGCAGGCCCAATAGGTGTAGTAAGCGAGCCTATTCTCTGTGACACATCCACAGATCCACTGGGCTAGCCTTTGTTCTAGGCATTCAGAGGGACCAAAATAACCAAAGCAGACATGAAAGAATGGACCTGTGCAACTCCTCGCTTACTGCTCACTAGCAAATGACGTGGGAGTCCCTGTCAGAATGCAGCTGGTTCTGGATTCTCTATCTTATCATGGTATGTTATTGCCCTATGTCCAGAGTTGTTATCAATTGCCTTGATAGTGCAGGATCTGGCCTCCACTGCTGCACTTGACATTGGCATAAATAAATCCCCAGGGCTTCTACCTGCCTTGCCTATTTTTCAGGAACAATCTGCTACTTTTAAATATATACAATGGTTTTCCATATTGCATTGATAAGTTATTTTTAAGTACTTAGGTGAGACTTCCTAAAATTAAAAAAAAGTTAAATAAACAAGGCAGGTAAGGAGAAAACTCTTTCATCTTGGGCCTTTCAAGATGCATAAGCACCATGAGCTGTGGTGGCACAGTGGTTAGAATTCAGTACTGCAGGCTATTTCAGCTGACTGCCAATTGCCAGCCGTTCAGCAGTTCGAGTCTCACCGGCTCAAGGTTGACTCAGCCTTCCATCCTTCTCAGATCCCAGATTGTTCTGAGGACCCAGATTGTTGGGGGCAATATGCTGACTCTGTAAACTGCTTAGAGAGGACTATAAAGCACTGTGAAGCGATATATAAGTCTAAGTGCTATTGCTATAAGAAAAAAATGACAAAATGGTTACCGTCTCTTCAAAGCCATTCTGCTTCTCAAAGAGCCTTTCTGCATTAGGGAGCTTACAGAACTCAGCCACACTAGATGCTTTCTTAGGGGTGGATTGCTGTCAGCTTCCATATTGGCTTTTTCACCTACACAGGAATGCACTAAATACATCTCCCCACCCACCCACACCCCAGAGAGAAAGTGCAATGTGACTTAAGGAACAATGGAGGGTGATCAACCAGGCAAAAAATTGTGAATTAAATTTGCAGAAATCCTAGCTGCAAGTAAGAGAAAGTCAGTTTCATAGGACAGGGGGTAAAATTTGAATTTTTTAACAATACTGAGGATATATTACATATTATACCTGATAGTATACATCTATACCATTAGAAGTAAAAACTCAGATACGTTAAAATCCAGGCCAAAGTTTCCCTGTAGAAAAGGAGAGGTTCATTTCCAAAATTAGTAGAAGTTAACTGGATTAAGTTAACTGGATTAAGTTAACTTAATCATCTTAAAAACCAAATAAGGGCATAGAACAATGTGAGACATGGGAAGCTCTGTGGAACATCACACACTCAGAACTCTTCACCAACTTCTTAAAGACAATGTTACCTTTTTAAATCAAGGCCATTTTGATGGCAGGAAAGAATTGGCCTCCAAGAAAAAAAAATGTAAACTAATCAATATCTGTGACAGACCTATTCAAATTTCATCCAAATGATTCACATGCTACCTATTTTATGGAGAGCTGATTGATTATAGGCCATCAAGTCTTGCTGACTCTTAGCAACTACGTTGATAAATTTTTTCCATGACGATCTGTCCCTAACCTTTCAAGTCTTCCAATGGTTCACTCATCACCACTGTAACTGAGTCCATCTATCTTACCGCTGGTCATAAATGAAAGGTTATGTTCTAAAAGTATAGGGCAGCTGGAAAGAATAGGGGGAATGTCTCTCTAAATTGTGTTACACAGCAGATCGTAAATGTAATGTTCAAACTGTGCTGGCCCTCCTGGGTCAACCTTTCACTAGTCCTTGTAATCTAAAAAGGAAATACATAGACAGGCGTATCTTTTTAAAAATCACATTTTTGGAACAGTAGAAAAAAATCCAGAGTGAAAACAAAAGTACAGTAGTCATCAACTTCCAATAGTTCATTTAATGACCTAAGTTACAAAGCCACATAAAAAACTGACTTACGACCATTTTTCACACTTATGATCTCAGGAGCATCCCCATGGTCACATGATCACAATTCAGGTGCTTGGAAACTGACTCATATTTATGACAAATGCAGTATCCTGGGGTCATGTGATCCCTTTTTGCAACCTTCTGACAAGCAGAGTCAATGGCTAAGCCAGATTCACTCAACAACCATGTTACTAACTCGACAACTGTAGTAATTCACTTAACAAGTGGGGCAAATAAGGGGCAAATATATATATATATATATATACATACATACACACACACACACACACACACACACAGTATATATATATATATATAGTATAGGTATAGTATAGGTATAGTACGAGGTGCCTCAGTGGCTGACTCTGAGCTTGTCGATCGAAAGGTCAGCAGTTCAGTGGTTCGAGTCCCTAATGCCGCGTAACCGAGTGAGCTCCCGTTACTTGTCCCAGCTTCTGCCATCCTAGCAGTTCCAAAGCACTTAAAAAATGCAAGTAGAAAAATAGGGACCACCTTTGGTGGGAAGGTAACAGCATTCCGTACGCCTTTGGCATTTAGTCATACCGGCCACATGACCATGGAGACATCTTTGGACGGCGCTGGCTCTTCGGCTTTGAAACGGAGATGAGCACCGCCACGTAGAGTCGGGAATGACTAGCACATATGTGCGAGGGGAACCTTTACCTTTTTAATGTATAGGTAATCATACATAGGTGACCTAATATATAAGAGTTCATTCAGAGTAGAGCAGAATCAAATTGCCATCTAAAATATTCCCTCTTGAGAATAATTGTCTTGGGTAGGAGTAGAAGTGCGGTATTTCTACCAAATATTGCTCTTTAGTGTTTGAATTTTAATACGATTCATTGTTAACCAAGATATGCAAGTGAAATTATAACTCCACAGTCTCTCCAAACCAGCAGCCACAAGTTTAATCATCAGCCATTTACTGCGTGACTTTCAAAGTTGTCTGAGAGATGATAGATTTCCATCAGTCCCAAGCTGCAATGAATTAAAAATACACCACCAGCCCTCCACCACCTGACAGGGTGGCCCTTGAGTCCTATGACCTGTGAGGAACAGAGCTGTCAGCTCTAAATTTGCCCATAGGATTAAGTTATAGAAAATGCATTAAGCTTTGACCCACTGACAGTGCACCTCAGCTATAATCTAGCCAGATGGACCCAACTTGACGGAACTTCATCTTTGCTGACACTACTAAAAAAAAAAATCTTAACAATAGCAACTAACCCAATTGTAATCAATATTATATTAGTGATGTATTCCAAAAGTGGTTGCCTAATCAAATTGTTATTAGATTTCTGATACAGGAATCCATTATAAATTTGCTCACATCTGGGAAACTAAATACAGAACTCATTATGATGGACAGAGGTAGAAAGATGGACAAAGAAATGTGCTTACCGTAAAAGACTTTGTTGCCATTTATGTTTTGTTTTTGTATAGATTTAACTTATGCCAGAAGCACCTGTGAAATACTTATACTGAAGTGGGTTTTTTTTTCAAATTATCAGATAATAATATTCATAGGTGACCTGATCACTAAATAAAAATACGACTCTAAATTTAGTGTGGAGGAAAAGTGGGCTAGAAGTCCTATTTTACAACACAGGACTATTTTTTTTAATTAAAAGTGCTTTACAGAATAAAATTCTAAAAGATTGTATGATCTTAGGAAGCTTGGAGATTCTAAAGGGCATATCTAGAAGGCATCCCATTGGGGAAATTTTAAAAGCTGTGGTGGCACAGTGGTTAGAACAAAGTATTGAGGCTAACTCTGCCCACAGCCAGGAGTTTGATCCTGACCAGCTCAAAGTTGACTCAGCCTTCCATCCTTCCAAAGTCGGTAAAATGAGGACCCAGATTGTTGGGGGCAAAATGCTGGTATTTGTAAACTGCTCATAGAGTGCTGTAAAGTACTTTTTTTTTTTAATTTATATGCCGCCCTTCTCTGGAGACTCAGGGCGGCTTACAATGCGTTAAGCAATAGCCTTCATACT
>JANHZT010007555.1:169734-181373 GCA_032468215.1 Stegonotus admiraltiensis | reverse complement strand
GAATCCCCCAGCCAGCGTTGCTGGGGGATTCTGGGAGTTGAAGTCCACCCATCTTCAAGCTACCAAGGTTGAGAAACACTGCCTGCCTGCCTGCCTGCCTGAGAGAGAGAGAGAGAGAGAGAGAGAGAGAGAGAGAGGCCCTTGAAAAGAAAGAAAGCTCTTTCCACCTGGGCAAGAGGCTCTTGAGGGAACTTAGAGCGAAAATCCCCCCCATCCCACCGCTGCGCCCACGCTGACCCTCGACGGGTCCGGATGGAGTCTGCTCCGGTCCCCCGCTTTCCCTCCGCTAGAAGGACCGGGAGCAAGCAGCGCTCCTCCACCGCTGCTCTTATCAGGCCTTTCCGCATTAAAGAGGGAAACGAAGACCGGCCTTCCCCTGGATGGCGCCGGTCCGTCTCCCTTCTCTCCGTTGGTCCAGTCCGGACTGCGGGCTAGGGAGGCGAGTGTTTTTCATGGCCCTGCTTTCCTTCCAGCAAAAGCCCGACTTCAGCCAGAGCCGGACTGAAGCCGGGCAGCGTTGTGGGGGTGGGGCGCAGTCCTAGTGCTGGGCTCCTTCACGAGTGTCCAAGCTTAGCGGGGCCCATTTTTAAAGCCCAGCGCCTCAAATACGGCAGCTGCCCTTGGGGAGCCTTCTCATCTCTACGCTATACGCGGCTCAGAGATTTAGCTTGCGTCTCTTTCGTTAAGCCACAGGGTGTCCTCGAGAAAGGGCGGCGGGGAAGACGCCGGCGAGGGACACAATGCTTCACCGGCGGCGGCGGCCAGGCCGGGTAAGGTCCTCAGCCCTGACTCCGGGCGAGCCGGATGGCTTCAGCTAAGAGGAGTCTGGCCTAAGGCTTCCCGAAGGCCTTAGCTGGGCCGCCGAAGTTGAACGCGCCGGTAAAGAAGTAGCGCGCCCAGAGCGAGTGAGCCTTTGAGGGTTGCGGCTCATGCGCAGAACTCGCACCGCGCCTTCCCATTGGGCCGTTCAAGGAGGCTAAATACAATTTTTTTTAAAAAAAAAATAAACTAAATAAAGGGACGGATTGCTGTGTGGATGATGAACGTAAAGGAAGAGGCAGCCTAAGCCTTCCTCCCTTACCCAGGGAAACCTGAGTCGCCTCAGGGAGTAGGCCGTCTCGGGACGGCCGGCCGCCTGCCTGCCTTTCTTCCCCGCTCTTCCGTAAAGGAAGAGAAAGGCGGCAAAGCCACCGGGGCAGTGCAGGCCATCTCCGGAGGCTGCTTCGGGGCGGGGGTGAGAGTGAGAGGAGCTGGTCGTTGAGGCTCCGGCCAGCCCCCACACCCGCCGGATTCCCCGACCGAGGGCCGGGCGGGAAAAGCGAGGCAGCCTCTGCTTGCCTCAGCTCCCAGCTCTCTTTGACATTCAGGTCACCGCCTTCGCCTGAGGCTTTGCTCGCGGCTTGTTTATCTAGCCTGACGGCGTGATGGATGGCGGAACGCAGAGTTTTAGTACACAAGAGGCCACTCCGCCGACAGGAGACGCGGCCAAAGCCGGCGCTCCTGCCTTTTTCCTTCGGCGGCGCTTCGCGGAGCTCCATGCCTATATTAGGTGGGTCGGGCAAGCTGCCCTTCGCGGGCCGTGGCGCCCGGACGGACCAATGAGAAGGCTCCCCAAGGGCAGGGTCCCTCCTCCTCCTCCTCCTCCTCGGGGTCCCGCCTCCCTACCTGCCTTCAGACCACAAGCCAAGGCTGGGCGCTTGGCCGGCGCGGCGCCCTTCGGAAGCCGGCGCTCGCAGGGGGCACCGGCCGCAGCTCCGCTGCAGCGCCCACCATGTTCCCGAGCCCTGTGACCAGCACGCCTTTCTCGGTCAAGGATATCTTGAGTCTGGAGCAGCATCCCAGCGGCCTGGCGTCCCTGGAGCTCTCGGCCTTGAGCTCGCCCTCCTCCTGCATGCTGGCCACCTTCAAGCAAGAGTCCTACCCGGCAGAGGACGCCCCTCTCGCCGAGGCCCCGGCCGGCCTGGCCAAAAGCAGCGGCAGCACTTTTTCCGGCCCTTTCTTCGCCAAGACCTACGTGGAGATCGAACCGAGCAAGGAGCCGAAAGAGAGCAAAAAAGGTAACCGCGGGGGGGGGGAGGGTCAGCGCGGGTCCTCCGCCCGTGTTACGGGGCCGAAGCATCCTCTGCCAAGGCGGATCCCTGGGGAAGAGCCGCTCTTCCGAGGAGGGCACGCCCGGGGAGGTGTCTGCGGGCCAGGCAAGCAAGTGGATGGGAGCCCTGAACCCGCCTCTGCCTTGCTGGGCCATTCCGTGTTGCCGCTCCGGACGAAGAGAGACCATATAGGAAGGTTAGGAGGGAACAGTAACCCAGCGTGGATGGCGGTCGACTTCTGGTGGCTGGGAGGGATTTAAGTGGAGCATTGAAGAAGACGCCTTTGATTGTGTTCGGTCTTGTATAGTCTGTTTAGGGGGAGGGGGGGTCGGTCATGGCAACGTCTCCCCACTCCCCCCATATCAATATCCTTAGACTCCTATGTAAGGTGACTTGCTATTTTTGTGACTAGTAATTGGTGACAATCTAAGTACACTGTGTAAGATTAATACCGCTGATGCGGAAAAAAATATACTTAAGTAGGACAATACCTAATGCTACCATAGCTCTTGAAAATCGCTTTCACCTCCCTCCTTTAGTGCAGTCCTTACAACAACCCTTAAGAGTAGTTCAATCTTACCATATTTATATGAAAGGAAGATTATCCAGAATTTGGAATGACTGCCCAAGAAAAGTTTAGACAGAAAAAAACATCTCTTCTGACATCTTAATCTCAGTGGATCTTAGATAAACTCCTTCCCCCATTTTAAAGGTTAATTATCCAAGAATAAATTACTCTTTCATTCCCTTGAAATCAGAATATTTGGAGACAAAATGTCTTCCCTTAAATTACCTTATTGAGTCCTTCCTGAGTCCTTGTTCATAAATTCTGATCCTACTACTATAACATCTACTCAGCTACAATGGGACTGACATTCAAAGATGTGTAGGCAATGCCCAAGTACTTAGAAACTACAGGGACACCTCACCACCTCCAAATCCCTTCATCTCATTTTAGCTAAGCCCCCCAATAGTTGAAGGGCTAATATGAATATTTTAAGCAACACTATGGTTTTTCATTCTCCAAAATTCAATGAAAGCTAGCGTTTGTTTTTATTAAGTGTAAACCTATTTAAACAGCTGAGTTTAGTTATGTTATTGTTACTAAATGTTTACTGCTAAGCTCTCCTTTCAGAGTGGGATATACAGTATACTCAGGGTTCACAATAGATCCATCAAAACAGTTGAAGTACAAAACTGGTTATTTCTACTGAGAAGCAAATCTATTTAATTCTTTGGATTCACTCATGGCTGAAAATGTCTTAAGTTTGCATCCTGTTGAGAATATGCTCTATTTTCTAACTTGCAGAAAGTCCCACTGATCTCAATGGGGTTTGCTTCTGAATATACAGGAATGGGTTTGCAAATTGTACCACTGCTTTGCTTTGATTGTGGTTCTCACTTTGTTCTCTGGCCTCTAAAGACATCTTGAGACTTTGGAGACAGATTTCCTCTCCCAACTGCTACAATAAATACAAGAAAGAAAGAAATAATTCTCATCAACTGGATTTTCCCGGAACAGATTCCTGGGAAAATATGCTAAGTATCTCCACCTGAGATGGAGTGAAATTTTGAGGTCATCAAGCCAGGAGAATACAAACGTTAAGTTCTTTTGGAGTAATTCTTTTCTGGCATTAATCTTGCTCCCAAGGTTATTGGAGTCAAGCTGAACTTGGATACCATTTTTTGATCCCTTAAACTGCCATCTTCTACACACTCACTTGGGAGAGGACCCCACCTCTCTCCACGTAAGGTGGGGAGAGACCAGTAGCATTCCAATGGAATGTATGGCAGTGGGGGTCAACCTCCCAGAATCACTAGAGATGTTGATTTAATCTCTATTGGAAAATGAATCAAGGATCTTTCCCATTGGACATTTCAGGGTGTTTAACCTTTCCAAAGGGAGAATATTCAACCATCAGAGCATTACCTTGTTCTGTTGGCAGGAGATAATTTGTTCATGAGGAATTAGAACTGGCCAATGCCTTTCAACGCTGGCTGCAAACACCTGGCTAGAATGCCTCTTTTCAGTGACCCTTAAGCAAATCAACTGAATTGTCTATGAACTTTTTAATTAGCAATCTCCTCTACCATGGAGTACAATAGAAAAAAAGACTACATGGCATTCAGGGTCCTCAGTCCTCTATTTCCAGTTTAAAGTAGTTACCAACTTTCTCTTTACTGATTTACTTGCAGTCTGTACTGAAATAGCACCCATTGAGCTGATCGCTGGTGAAAGGAATATCCCTGTTCAGGTGACCTATCTCTTGGTTGGAAGGAAGGAAATCCTTAATTCCTTCACTCTCCTCTCACATCCAGGAAGGAATCAGAATGCAATTAATGGTGTGACTTTGCTTCTGGAAAACACCCAGCATCTTGACTTTGTATATTTATCCTGGTATAAGTCCTAGGCTTCAGCAAAAAAACCCCTATGTGGGTCCCATTATGCATATACAGAAAAAGAACCATGATGGGCCTGTATACAATTAAAAATGAGTTTAATATTTAGTAGTCCTTCATTTGCATTGATTTCAAACCATTTTACTCTCAAGTAAATGTTCACAAGACTGGAGGTTGAAAGGTCCTTCTATCTATTTTTTCCTCATCATCTGTAATTTCATTTCATTTATATCTGAAGTGGAAAAAGGGTCTGCTAATTTCAGTTTGTTTCTGGGAGTATGCAAATTAAAATCCATGCCTAAATCCAATTCACATATTGGACAGAGTGAGTTGGATTGTTTAATTTTAGCTAATTATTTGTTAGCTACAATTGGCTGGATACACACAGCGTGCAGCAAAAGTATCTTTCAAGTATAAATAATAATAAGGAAATAGACTCCTGGTCTTTTTTATTGACTGAATTATTTAATGGAGCTGGTTGAATTTGATAAGGTTTCTTACTTATAATCACAATAACAACTAATGGTTGTAGTTGCAAATAAATTTAGGCATCTATGGTCTGGAAGGAATTACAAATATTTCAGTTCTCAGCCTTGCTTGGAAATTAGACTTTTTTCTCTCTTATTTTTGCCCAAATCATTTTTATTTGGTGAAATGAATCCCTGGGATTTCCATTAGAGATTGTTTCCAGAATTTTTCTAGATTGAAGGGTTATTTTCCTGACCCACACAGGCCAGTTTCTGTGGGAGCAAATCAGCCAAAGTTAAGCACTTGAACCTCTCAATTTTCTTCCACTGAGGAAGTTAGAAATTATCTCTCACTTCATTTACTCCCTTACTTTGATCTGTGGCTCTCATATTAAATAGACTTTGTATCTGTAGGATTACATAGTGCAACTTCTACTGAACTTCCAAGGATGTTGGTACTTCCCAGGCATACATGCCTCAATATTTCTGTGTTAATTGAATTGGCTCCAAAACACATCTAAAAGACGCCTATATCCAAAGGAGGAATGTGTGTGTGGGGAAGGGAGGTGTCTCCTTTCTGTTTTAATGAATACTATCGACTCAAATCAGGCCATCTTTATTGACTTATAATTGTCCTTGGATCTAAAATCTTAGGGGAGGAATGTATGTAATTTATTTTGGAGTTGTACTGGAATAATGTAGACTTCCTTTTAAACATCCCTAGTTTCGACAGCTCAGGGGAGACAGAAAAGAACAAAAGCGTTCAAAGCAAACCGAGAAATCGTCAGAGTTCCGTAAGGAAGGTTAGACTGAGAATGCTCAGTGATGGGTGGCGGCCACGGCCAGCCTAAGATGTAAGATTAGGGACTCTTGGTGCCGGTTATCATTCATCCAGAGAGCGCTAAATACCATCAAACCAAAGCGAAGGAAAGGGAAGCCTCACCGGGCCCGGCAGGGGACAAAAGCGGCCGCGGGCGGGCGAGCGAAGGTTGCTTCCTAAAGCTGCTCTCGCCTCCACCCCTCTGATCGCCGGTTCGGTTTCTCTGTTTTTGCCTCCCCGCAGAGCTCTGCGTCCTCTCGAAGTCGCTGGAGCAGGAGAAGCGGGACGCCGAAGAGGTGGAGCGGCCGCGGCAGAGGAAGAGGCGGAAACCCCGCGTGCTTTTCTCGCAAGCGCAAGTCTATGAGCTGGAGCGCCGCTTCAAGCAGCAGAAATACCTCTCGGCCCCGGAGAGGGACCACTTGGCCAACGTGCTGAAGCTCACCTCCACCCAGGTGAAGATCTGGTTCCAGAACCGCCGCTACAAGTGCAAGAGGCAAAGGCAGGATCAGAGCCTGGAGCTGGTGGGCAGCATCCCGCCGCCTCGCCGGATAGCCGTGCCGGTCCTGGTTCGCGACGGGAAGCCCTGCCTGGGCGACTCGTCCCCTTACAGCTCTCCCTACAACGTCAGCCTCAACCCCTACAGCTACAACGCCTACCCGGCCTACGGCAGCTACGGCGGCGGCGGCGGAGGCACCGGGGCTTGCAACGCCAGCTACAGTTGTAGCTATCCGGCCGTGCAGAGCGTCCAGCCTTCGGCCGCCGCCGGCAACTTCATGAACTTCAGCGTGGGGGACTTGAACCCGGTGCAGACGTCCATCCCGCAAGGGAACGGCGGCCTTTCCGCGTTGCATGGCATCCGAGCCTGGTAGGGTCAGAGGGCCAGAGGCCTTCCGGGAGCAGACTCGGATGCAGTCCGGCGCCTCCTTCGGAGAAGCGGCCTGCACCATTGTCCTGGACATCAGAGGCCGAGAGAGAGAGCGCGCGCCCTTTTCCGCGCTAGGTGGGGCCGAGGAGGTTCTCCAGGTCTTTGGACACGGAGGGGAGGTTGGGCGCGGAAGCGGGGCCGCCGACTACTGTTCCAGCTGTCGACGGGCCACTTTGGATTTCCGTAGGACCGTGCTCTGGATAGATCGCACCTCGGTCGAAAGACAGGAGGTGGCCGGACCTGTGTCCCTTCGCTCCCGCTTCGAAGTTACGTCTACAAAGACTCCCGAAGTCACAGAGCGCTTGGCGTTAACAGGGAAAGAGTTTCGTTTACCAATCCGCACCTCTTTCCCACTTTTAAAAATAACACAGCTAAACCTGCCTATAAACCGCGAAGGACCTTTACCGAATCGACTTCCTTTTCTTTTCCATACCAGCAGAGAACACGGGCGCACCCCACTTCTTTTCACCGTTTCTTCGAAAGCCCGGTTTGCCAAGTAGGCTTTTGCCTTGCGGGAACTATTCCTGGTTGGTTAGTTTTCTTTGAAAGGCCGCCCTACTTGCTTTCCGATGCGATGCGAGGCAGAGGGTCGGTGCACCACCGCCCGGCCCACCCCAGGAGAAGGCGCAGGCTGTTGTGATCCCCGTAGAATTCTGCACTAAATCGGTTTGTTGAGAGTATGAAATGCACTGCCCTGCCGTGGCGTTGATATAGGTGACTTCTTTCGGGATGGGGGAGGGGGTGTTGGTTTCTGTACCCCAACAAAAAAGAACTGATGTCTTGTCATTAAAAGAGTGGCTTGAATTTGGGCTGCTTTATGTGTTTCCTTGCGCTCATTTGCAAATCAGTTTGCTTTTGGTTGGAATGAAAGTGGGAGAAGCCCCCCACCCCACCCCCATTCGGGAGACGCCGCGATGGAGGGTCGATTCTCACGAGTCTAAATATCGCGCCGTCCAGTCTGAAGGGTGGCTTCTTGTAACTCGCAAAGCCTGTAAAGTCCCACTGAATTTCTTGGGATGTAATTACTCCTTTTGCTTACTGTAGATAGGTAGACCCGCAAGCAAGGCCTCCCGCTGTTGGAATTTCCAAAGAATTTCCAATGAAATAGAGTCAAAACAACAGTAGCACAGAGGCTTAAGCCGCGCGGGTGGCCGTGTCCTCTATATGAAATCACAGGCAAAAAAAACCATTAACTGCATTAACTTAGAAGCAGGCCCTAAATATCAGTATGCAAAGAGACCTATTTGCATAGTCGATAGCGCTGTGCTCGAAAGGGCTGTACACAAAAGGGCTTTTAGTCCTATACTGGCGTATATAAGCAGGGCCTTGGAATGGGGATTGGAGTCCGATGCACTTTTTCTCGAAAATTATTCAGACATTTATTAACCAACCGCTACTTTAATGCAACCAGCACCTAATCACCATAATATGCGGAACACGCACGGCCATCAAGGGTGAAACAATACCCCCAACTGGTACATTTTGAGCGACCTCACCCAAAGCCTATAGGGCCGCCTGACACTACAAACCTCCCTCCCATTGTTAGAGCACCAATCATGATACCTAGATCATTAGTGATGCAATAACTCGGATAACACTATTCAGACGTGATCTACTGTTTCGGCTACTAACCCATTTTAATGTGTAGTAGTTTTAATGTTTGGAAGCCACCCAGAGTCTTCTCTGGACATGATGGGCGGCACATAAATTTAATAAATAACCCACCCAGAAGATCAGACTCTGCCTGAGAAGGGACGGGAAGCAATGGCGCTGTTTCGAAGCGGTCTTTGCAAATCAGGACCCTTCCAAAAGACTCCAGCCTTTTGCTCCAATCGCAGCATTTCCAATTAACCCAATCGTGTTCGCGGAGCATTCTGGGAGCTGGAGTACCAAGGCCAACTGACCTAGAAGCTAGCCAGGGAATGGCCGCCTGACCGTGAAGGAGGCTGTGTCCTGTAATTTAAGGCAAGTCAACCCCCACAGATGTTTCTCTCGGGTCTCTTTTATTATCCGACAATCGAAAGAAACTGATTGCTCCGCCCATCTTCTTTTTTTAGAACAAGACAATAAAGTCAAACTTCTTGTAATCACACTCGCCTTCTGGGAATTGTCATATAGCCCTGAAAGATTTCCTGGTGGCGTTTCATCCAAGTTCCAGCCAGATCTGGTTGTGTTTGATTCCTGACAGCAGAAAACCTGGCCAGCTGCTGTCCCCTGTCAAGTTGCTTTCACCCTCCAGGAGTATCTTTATGGCTTACCGTGATTCTTAAACAGCTGCCTTCGAGAGGTATTGAATTAGTTTCCATGCTTCCCAATGAATACGGCCACTGGGGAAGTGGATGATAGGACAGGTAAGCCTTAGAGGGCACCGACTTTAGTGGAATTTGTATAATATTCTGAGGAAGCGGAACTGGGCGATCAATCGGCTTCTTTAAGGCTTGTACTGGCTGCCCGAGACTGCCTTGGGCAACCCCTTTCCAAGCAAACATTGCAACATGAACGGCCAAAAACCAAGATTGGCGGCTTTGACCCTACGACTCCAGAGTTCCCGCGGGAGACAGTCCCATCGGCTTCAAGGAACTTCGGCACAACGGTACGCGGGGGGAAAGGCGAAGCGGAGTTTGTCAAGCGCTTTTAATCTTTCCAACGAAAGAGGATGTAACCGCCGAAAAATAACCTCTACGGAGCGTACAAGGCCATGCCGGTCACCGCAGGCAGGCGCTGTCCCCACGCCCGAGCAGGACCGATGTACGAAGTCCTGGGAAGCGCTGCGCCTTAAATTCACGTCCGAAGCTCCGGCTCGCTCGCAACGCAGCGGTGCCGCCGGCCACACGGTTCTCGGAAAGTTCTCTCGAAGTAGGACTCCACGAGAGGAATGGGACAACCTCCCCACAGTTGTGCGGGTGAGCCCTCCCACTATCTCCTGTCCCGTCCGGCCTTGGCTTCAGGAGGCGGCTGCAGCAGGCGAGGCGGCGATGGGAGATTCTTGGTGGCTTTCTTTTTCAGAGAATAGCTCCAGGAACAGTCGAAAGAGGCTATGGTAGAAGCAGTCTTCCATATACAGGTAGTCCTTGACTTAGGATCACAACAGAACACTCCCCCCAAATTTCTGTTGTTAAGTGAGACATTTAAGTGAGGTTTGCCCCCCTTTACGACCGTTCTTGCCAAAATATTAAATGAATCACCCAATGGTGAAATCCAATTTTTTTTACTACCGGTTCTGTGGGCGTGGCTTGGTGGGCATGGTGTGGCTTGGTGTGTGTGGCTTGGTGGGTGTGGCAGGGGAAGGATATTGCAAAATCCCCATTCCCACCTCACCCAGGGAAGGATATTGCAAAATCCCCATTCCCACCCCACTCCTGGGGAAGGATGTTGCAAAATCTCCATTCCCACCCTACTCTGGGGCCAGCCAGAGGTAATATTTGCCAGTTCTCCAAACCACTCAAAATTTCCGCTACCGGAATCACCACAGTTGATAAGTTAGTAACCTGGTTGTTAAGTGAATTTGGCTTCCCCATTGACTTTGCTTGTCAGAAGATCACAAAATGGGAATCACATGATCTTGGGACACAGCAATAGTTGTAAATATGAAACAGTTGCCAAGCATCTGAATTTTGATCACATGATCCTGGGGGGGATGCTACATATGTCGTAAGTGTGAAAAATGGTCATAATTCACTTTTTTCAGTGAATTTGTAACTTTGAATGGTCACTAAATGAAGTCAAGGACTACCTGTAGTTGGAGGGCACCATGTGGGGTTTTTTGGGGGGTGGGGTGGGGTGGGGTGGATGGGAATATTTGGGTGAACTAGTTGAGCAATAGCAAAGGATAAGTCTCTACAGTCCAATGGAGGGTCTCCCTTGGAGAGCAGCCCTCCCTCCTGATTCCCACCCAACTCCTTCTTGGCTGCGCGTCTCTATCCTTGTTTACTGATGGGTTCGATAGTGAGCAGGCTCCCCTGTCCTCCTAATGGCACTCTGAAGAGCCGACACAATGCACCTCGGAGCCCCCCAGGATGTTTTGACTGCCTCGGATTGTTCTGTTTGTTGTTGGTGTGCTCTTTCATTCCCATCCCTGACATCCGAGAAGGGGATTTGATCATCAGCAACCCCAAGCTCAGGACTTCCATCCAGATTTTTCTCTCTCCCACCGCTGCCTCTTCCCATCCCCCACCATTCTGGCAAGTTTTATTAGATTGAGGCTGCAAAACAAGGAAAAGATCACTTGAGTTGTTTTCAGTTTTGGGAAATTTGCCCAAATAAGCAATTTGCCCCAAATAGGCACCTCCCTGTTTTTCCTTATATTAACGTGACCTTTTCTTTTAAAAAAGGAAGGAAGGAAAGATAAGATAGTAGAAAAAGTGAATTAAATCAGCCCTGGTATGAAGAAAGTGGGTAAAGTTATCTTCACTCCAAACTGGCACAATCTTTTGAAGATAAACTTGGAGCAGGCAAAAGATCCTACTTATTCAGATAGCATATCTGGAGTGGAATTCAGGACCTCAGAATGAAGTAATAGCCTAGAATCTCAGTCACTGAGAAGAGATGGCTACCGGAGGCTACACAATTATTTTTCAAGAGAGTCAAATTCCTATGGCTCAGTTAAAAAATAGTGAAAAGAGCTGGTCTACAACTAATCAAATGGCTTTCTGCCTAACTTTGGATTCTTATTTTCATTTGGGATACCCCAACATCTGCAACTGAAAGGCAGACAGCCATAACTATGGGAAAATAATATAGATGGAGTGATATAGATCTGTAAAGGAGGAAGAAACTTGCCACTGAATATAGTTTCCTGTTTGTTTCATGCAAAATATGATAATTGGAGCCTGGTCCTTTGTATCTCAAGTAAGAACTCTGGATCAGGGGTCTCCAACCTTGGCAACTTTAAGACTTGTGGACTTCAACTCCCAGAGTTCCTCAGCCAGCTTTGCTGG
>JANHZT010007555.1:122653-134310 GCA_032468215.1 Stegonotus admiraltiensis | reverse complement strand
CCAGGCTCAAGGTTGACTCAGCCTTCCATCCTTTCAAAGGTAGGTAAAATGAGGACCCCGTTTGTGGGGGCAATAAGTTGACTTGGTATAAAATATACAAAAGTATGAAGGCTATTGCTTAACGCATTGTAAACCGCCCTGAGTCTCCGGAGGGCGGCGCATAGTAATAATAAAAAAAACCCACTAAGAGGAAAGAGTGTAATGTACATCACTGTGAGTTCTCAGGGAAAAAGCAAATAAATAAATAAAAAATTAACCAACACAACAGACACTTTTTGCACCGATGTTCTCTTGGAACATCTGTATCTGGCTCTTCAAAATGCAGCAATTTCAGGAAGGCTGGATCATATATCAGTGGGATAGTTTAAGTCAAGTATTTATTCTTGATTTTTTTTAAAATAACCATTTGAAGGAGGGATGCCAGGTGAAATTACCATCACCCACTAGAGTAGGAAAAACAAACAGCTGACAAATTACAGCGTCCAAACAAGCAATTGCCCAAATCTGGGGCCGCCGAAACGGTCAAGTGACCTGCAGCATTTATAACAGCACAGATCTTCATTAAGTTGAGCCAAACTGAGTGACCCGTCCAGCTACTTACTACAAGGCTGGCTGAGGGATGCAGCTGAACCAACCTGTACTGGAGGGTCGACCATTGATAAAGAGAGATGGGAGGTTACGGGCTTATAAATAAAAAAAAAATGCCCAGAGGTCACACCGTGAACGATGGAGCAACAGCGACGGGAACTATACCTGCACGGCGGCTTTAATCTCCAGGTCGAATTTGACAATCTCCTGATTGCAAACCCGGACCGGCACGTCAACGGCCGCCGCCATCTTGGGGCTAACTACGGCGAGCCAGAAGGAAGCCAAACCAATTCGGAACGCGAGCGGACTTCGAGAGCGAACGTCCACAAAGAGAAGTCATTGGCTGGCGTAGGCATGACGTGTCCTTTCTCACGAAACGCTCCCCGCCCCCGCCCCTCAGATCTTCCAGCTGCAAAGGGTGCGCGAACTGGACGTAAAGAGGAATTTCTTGTGGCTCGAATTCTGCCACCTTTTTCCCGACAGCCGCGCTGACCTGAGTCCTTGTAGTCAGGAGAGGAAACAGTGTCTACTACAGTATGTTTAAGATTGCGGTGACGGAATTATTTGGAAACCACTGTTAATTCAGATTTTCCCTTGCTGTAGCGCCTTTCATCTGATTACAACATGTAATGTTATTTATTGGGGTCTATAATTTGTACCACTATTCTTGCTGTCCTCCAAAGAGAGAAGAATTCGATATTTGAGTATGTGCTTTTTTTTGTTTTTTTGCAGAAAGTTAGGCTAATTCCCCAGTATTTCCAGATGAAGTCATCCTAGATAGGAAAGGAGAACTCAGGATTGTTGCGGAAATTGCATTGAATGAGCCATTAGTTTGAAATTATTTAATGGGCTCTTATACTTTTAAGATAGCCTCTTTACAGAAAGCCTAAATAGCGTTACTTGATAATTTCTGAAGCTTTGAAATGTTTTACTCAAATTCAGACTTGATCTAAAATAGCCTAGCATATATAATATAGGTTCAGCTTATTTATCATTTTCATTACTATTATAATTAAATTCTTTAAGTAAATGCTGGGGTTTATTTAGTTTGGTTGTTTTTGGCTACTGATGCATTTGGATACCCTTTGTGCTTTCCCCTTTTTTGTGATAAGGAAAGTTATGTAAAAAAAATAAACCAAAGAAATTGAAGACGAGATGAAAAAAATGGATAAAACTGTTCTATCACCCGCTTACAAAACACTTTTTTGCCTGTTAAAATACTGTATATTAAGAAACTATTGAAATTTTTTTATTTTTTATTTTTATTTAGACTTCTATACTGTTTCATAGTGCTTTACAGCCCTCTCTAAGCAGTTTACAAAGTTAGCATATAGCATATTGCATATTAGCATATTGCATTAGCATATTGCCCCCTGGGTCCTCATTTTACCTACCTCGGAAGGATGGAAGGCTGAGTCAACCTTGAGCTGGTGAGATTCAATCTGCTGAACTAGCAGTCAGCTGAAGTAGCTGTAGTACTGCGCTCTAACCACTCCGCCACCTTGGCGCAGTCTCTAAAATAAGTCTCTAAATATTCTATAAAAAACGAATGATTTCATCAAATATCAGGCACTTCTTCAAAACAGAAAAAGGCATATGGCTAGAAACAAGAGCAGAATATTACAAGTTTCCAATTGTACTTAATATTTAACTAATTTTCTTGTAATAAAAATAGCAAAACAGGGTTATATTGTAAATATGCACATATTTATTCTTCAATTAGTCTTACTAATCTTACACCTGCATACTTTATTTTTATCTCCAGAGCAGATAAGTGATTTTCATCAGCTTGGGAGTCAACTCATCAGGCAGGTAGTTTGTTTTCTTCAAGGCTTTTACCGGTAGTTCCTGCTGCTGTCTGTTTAATGTTTGCTTTATATTTTTATTTTATTAACTAAGATCCCCCCATAATATGTATGAATGAATCTTTACCTAAATCAAGCAGATGAGTCATCCTTTCAGGGATCACCAAATAGCTCCAAAACTTTCATTGTACTCTGCATTCTGTTCTCATTTATTGATTCATGTTACCTATTTTTTTCTCTGAATTGCAGCATTAGAATGTTGCTCAAAAATGTTTGTTTCCTCAAAACTCAGCTCTGGGATTGGTAACACCAAGCAATCTGTGGATTCCTACTTTCAATACCCACTCACGACATCCTGACTGAGATCACGTTACACAAACTCATGATTTGGTTTACTAAATATATCATAATTGTATGGGATTGCATAAACCATGAACTACTATGTATAACCTATAACAGTTTGATGTTTCTATGAGGTGGTTCAGTAGATACTGATCCCCACAATTGCCAATTATGGCATTGGTAAACGTAACACTTTGTAGTAAGAAAAAGTGTAGTCTAATCATCACATGCAGCATTCCTGACTCACAGTAAAGAAAATATCAGTCACTTCTGACATACTTTGGCTCATAATGTGAAACTAAAGACCAGTTTTTAATTTCACTCATGCTCTGCTATGGAAGATAGAATCTCTGTTCCAGATTTTGTAAACTAACATACTGCTGCCCACATCCCACAAAGTAGGAGATACGTGCAGTGTACCAAAATATATTCAGAATATCTCTTTGGCCATGTGTGTATGTGTGTGTTCATCTGTGTAAGCAGTATATGTTCATGAGAAGGTCAACCATTTAATACAGATGTACCAAGGATACTAAGAAATTTTTTTTAAAAAAATCCTGGTATTTTTGTGACAGCAATCTATGGGTAAAAATCACAAACATAAACACACTAAATGTACCACAATGTCAGAACTTCTCTTCACAATTTATTTTCAATTACAAAGGATGTTGCATACATTGATGAGTTTGTATGTGAATAGAAATGCTTGGGCTCAAGGATGACAGGAAAAAACAAACAAACCAATATTTTAATTGTGTCTTTGTTTTTAAAAAAGGAAAAATACACAACATTAAACATTATAAAAGTTGCAAACAGATCATGCTTTGAACAAGATATTTTTTTCTAAACAGAGACAAGACCTTCAATACATATCTCTGAGCTCCAGCTGGAAATGGACCACAGAACATAACAGCATTACAAACATAATCCTGGTAGAGGAAGGTCACAATAGTTTTTAACGTACTATTTTTACCTTTCAAAAACTTTGCTGTGTTTGCATATACTATCAGATTTGCTCCCCAATCTTAAAACAGTTTTACAGAGGCATCCCATAATACAGTGAAACCTACTTCCAAGTAAGAATGCTTAAGACTGCAGCCTTAATTTTTAATCAGATTTTTAGTATATTTTAAGAAGGACAATTTAATTTGTAGAATATGCTACAGTAACCAATGCTAAATGTATTATTTTGCATCTGTGAGACCAGTATTGAGCAGCAGAAATTTCCATTATTTTTAGAAGCTAGAAATGATTTTAAAAAAAAGTTTTCGAAGTTAGAAATAACTTCAGTCTTTCCATATTGAAACTTTCATGGCTAGAACAAATGTTTGAATCCGAATTTAAGGTAGATCCAATGAAATCAATGGATAATCAAAACAATGTACGTTTAACTCTTAAGCAATAGATATTTAACATCTTTTATAGCCTGTTAAATTTTAAAATCATGTTTAAAAGAAATATATGTTTAATATATGAAAAATGCCAACAATACCTAAATGTACTAAATTAGAAGCTTGATGCCAAGAAGCAATTCAGAGCATTGGGATGAAGTATATGACCTTTATACCACTGGAGTTAGTTCCTGATAAAATGGTAGCCTAGAAGATCAGTTGACCTAATATAATATACTTTGTTTTTTTCTTTTTTACCAAGATTTAATTTAGACTCTATTTTAGAAAACTTTAAGGCTACAGCCCTATATGCAACAGTGTAGTAAATTCCATGTAAAATGGGATATTTTAAAGCATGTTTGCTTAGGATTAGGGAGTAATCAGTATATTCTTATGGAAGTTCCTAACATCTTAAGAGGCTAAGCATTTCACTGCATGAACACTCTATCACCCAAAATAATGGAGGAAAATTAAACAGTATACCTCTGAGATCCAATCAAGTTAGAATGCTTTGAAGGAAGTATATGCTAAAGTGCCATTTGTCAAAGCATTCAGTTTACTCTGGAAATATCCTAAGTATTATTGTGTAATGCCCTTACATGCCATGATTTATTAAAGAAATTGGATTAGTAATTGACTGAAATATAATTTGCTCAATCCCTCAGGTAAAAACAAAATAAAAATAAAAAGCTGAAGACACTGCATTTTAGTGCAGTTTTCAGTCATATAAAATAGAGCTTTCCATCTGATAGCAGACTAAATACATGATTTTACACCTAAAGCCTTACTTAAAAAAAAAGAAAAGAAACTATGAGTAGACAGGAGTGAAATTCAGGCCTCAAAGCCTAAACTTTTGTACAATATCTTGTGACTGCGCCTCAACAGAATTCAACAGGAAGACTGCTAAATGTCAAGGAACCGACTGGCTATACTATTTGTGCTGAAGGCAACTTGTAAGAAAACCCATGAAAAACAAGTAGGAGAATATTAATGTTTTAAAACTAGTCATATTTATAAGACTTACGTAAGAGAAACCATACATCAGTTATTGACATTTGTGAATAAACAAGCAGATTTATTAACAAAGGCAAACATCAGAAAAGTGGTACAGACTTAAGTGAAACTCACACTGACAGTACGGTATTTGAGAAATGTCTGTTGCTTTTAAGTTTAAGAGACCTTTAATCTGTTATAGAAGTTTTTGCTCTTTCTCCAGTACATTTCAACTTAAATTTAAAAATAAATTACCAACCAGACCACTGAAGTATGTATATCTTTGCCCAAGTCCTACAACAGTTTCACTGTTTGCACTGATGCCACAGTAGCATGAAAGAACCAGTTCTCAACTAGTCAAAAGACTAGTACTAATGAGCCCCAGAAAATTAAATACCAAGATTTACTCAATAAAAGAGGCAGAGAAGCTGTTGTTAAGAGATGTAGTGGAATTATTATAAAAACCCTATTTTCCAAGACCACTAAAAATTGGTCACCCTATGCCAGTACAAACTATTAATATAATTTTAAATCAGATCTATTTGAAGTTCCTTTATTATGCTTTAATTGTTGTTTGCTTCTAAAAGGGTTTAAGGAGTCCTGGGGAATGAAAAATAAACTTGGTTCTAATATACAAGTAAGGCACAATATAAAGCCACATCATAATCTGTCAATGGAGTAAGTGGATAAAGGACAAGAACCATACATGGTACAGAGCAAGTAGTTCATCATAGCCATTCAAAAATAGAAGTGTGGCACTCAGTTTCAGACTGACAATTTTTTAGCAAGAGCATGCTTTCAATGGAAATGAACTCTAAAATATCCAGTGTATGAAAGAGAATTTAGGACTTTTTTAAAAAAATGGATAATTGCTTTTGAGGGACATTAGAATATCCACAACATCTATGCTTAGAAAATGACCAAAGACTTCAATAAGATCCACATTCCATGTATGAAGTTTGAAAACCTTTAGAACTCTTCTAAAGATAATCAGCCAAAAATGCATGCCACAATTTCCCCAAACAAAACATGAATATTTGGGTTTTAAAAATCTTTGTGATAATTATACACTAAACGTATATTTAATGACACTAGAGGAAGCAGATTGTTACTGGCATTAAAAGTACAACCATTTCTAGACTGTTTTAAATGCCACAGAGTCTCCTGGTTAAAATGTAAAGCTGCACAGCTTGCCTATGTCATCTTTACAATAAGATTAAACCAGCAAAGGGTCTTAACTTTACTCTACATTTTACTGCCAGGTTTTATTTAGATCAAGTATCGCTGCAGCATTCTGACCAGCCCAGAGTTAGCAGCAAATGGCAGGAATCATATAAAATGCAATATCTTTTTTTCTTTTTTTAAACAAAGTGCTTTTCTAAGATATACATACATATATAAATAGATACAAAATAAAGTGTCACCATTAAAAAGCTCAACTATTTAAAAGCTTTTTGACTATAACTTAATACATAGAAAACACTGAAATGCAAGGGCATGGAATCCACTAAAAGGGTTCAAAGTCTTTTTTCATTGCTAGAACAAAATCATACCAGTTTTCAGACATGCACGCACACACACACGCACACACACATACAAGCTGCAAAAGCAGTATTAGCTCAGAGAAGACTGAGCTACAAAGGGGATATCATATCTTACTGTCAGTATAATCTTGCTAAATAAATCCTGATTAGAAAATATCTGTATTTTATTGTAGAATATATCTTTTTCATGCTATTCTGATTCAGAATTAGAATCTTAGCATGAACGGTATTTAAATGCCATTTACCAATGAAACTCAACACTATTCCAGTATATCACGGTAGATGGATATAAAATACTCAGAAGACAAAAGCTCCACACAAGTGTTAAGTCAGGCACATAACTGAGCTGCCAGTGTTATTTCGGCTGCAGTTTATCTTAAAAATCCTTCTGCTCCATTAGGACATGTAAATTTCTGGTGACGTCTTACAAATACTTCAGATGTTTTTTTTTAAAGTAAATGGCAATAAACAGTGATTTGAGAGACATAAAAAGAAAGCTGTAGGATGGTATAACTCTGTAGTGGTATATTGACGTTTTCTAATCTTTCAAACTTAAAAAAATGAGTACTAGGTTCCATTTAGGAATAATCCATTGAGATGTAACAACTGCATTACAAAATGTATGTAAAGAATTGGGGGGGGGGTAGGGGGAAATCCATGAGCTTTTTGCATTTTCTTGGAGCTACATCTAAATTATTTGGTATTTTAGTAAACAGTGTTACGTAGTCATCTATATCAAAAAAGGGGGAGGAAAGGCAATCATGAAACCATATAATGATTCTGTCTTAACATAAATAACTCTCTCCTTAAGAGATAAAGCTTTTCATTGGTACTTTAACACTGACTAAAAGCAAACTCTTGTGAGGCAAACTGCACACACATTTGTATTCCCCCAATCATAGAAACTATGAGTTAACAATAAGTCACGTATAAGTTTGAAGAAGCTAGTTCAAATATCTGTACAAAAATATAAAATCTAGAAATTATTTTTTTCCCCGCCTGTGTTGATTCTTGGAAACATCACATGCACAATAATACAATTGGAAAAGTGGCAACTAAGGAATTAAATATTTGTAGTTTTCTTTTTTTTTTACATATATACATATTACAATAAAAATAATTTTATTTTGGTTGGTTGGAAGGAAGTATACTACAAGCTAAATTTTCTAATTCCCAAAGTTGAAATCTGTTTTATCAATAGCTTACTAAAATCCAAATATATTAAAATTTCTACGATAAGTGCAGAAAACAAAAGAGATTTACAGTCTTCTACATGGCCAATTTATCTACTATGAACAAACTAGAGGATCAGCAAAATAATAATGTATGAATGCTCCTTCTGTAGATAATTGGACCCAAAGAGAGAAAGAAATTCACAGTTCAGTAAGATCCCTAACCCTGACCTTTAAGTTATTTTTCTTTTTATACATTCAGTACAGTATCATGTAAGCTGTGCAAAACTTTACTTAAACTGGCAGTTTGCCATTTCAGTTGCATTTGTCTTTGGTACAAAAATAAACAATCGCATTAATGTGCAAGTATTTGTTTTCTTCCGGCCAAGTACCGAAAATTATTTTTCTAGAGCCATCTTTTATACAATACATAGACTCTGTGGCATATCTACATTTTCAACATATTCCTATATACATTCAAAAATTTGTAAGAGCTGGAACAAATACATTAAAACCCATGAGACCATCTATATATCTTCTCTCCCATAGGAGTTTCTTCATCCTACAAAATGTTTACTATTCCATATTTATTCTTCCCCTTCCCTCCCTCCCTATTCAATACAAGGCACAAAGAGTATACGTTATTTCTTACTTGCACAGACATTTAAATACCGTATCAAGCTCAGAAAATTATATTTTTTTATACGGCACACTAGCTTTATTGCTAAGTGTGCTATTTACAAGTTAGGTTACAAAGAAAACTTATTGTTTAATTTAGAAGAAAAAAGCAACAATTTTTGAAAAAAAAATCCTTGAGTTTACATTTTTTTAAACTTAAAGAGCATAAACCTGCCAAAATGTTTGGCATTTTACTAGATTTTTTCTTTGCAAAAAACATTTTGCTCCTACATAAGTTATATAATCTGGTCCTAGAGAAACTTAATTTTAAAATAAACATGTAGCCATTACATTTATGCCAGAAGCAGATTTAGATCTACAAGGTTTATGCTCCAAAATGCCATTAAGCATTTTATATCATGCTTTCACTTACCTTACTACATTGTTATAAAAACAAAATCAAAAAAAAATAATGGAACTTAAAACTGTGTTTTATACAGCACTAAACTCACATGCAGACCAGAATTAATTCTACAATGTAGTAGTTCATGATGCAGGCAGAGCTCTGATCAGTGTGATGGGATAAATGATGTCTGTTAAATTTTTGATGTTGGTATTCGCAGCCCAACAAGTCCTCCTGTAGGATCTCCTTCTGCTGTTTTTTCTAAAACCTGGTTCACAAATTCTGAAGTTTGTCCAGATACCGGCTGTCCTAGAGAAATGAGTAAAAACACATCTTCAGAATATTACTAAGAATTTATGTGTCCCTTGCTCTTTATTACAAATGTAAGTTGTGCCAGTGTTAATAAGATCAAACATATTTTCATGTAAAGTATTTAAAATCTGATTTCACTCACCCAGAATAGTCTAAAAAGATGACTGATGAACAGTGACAAAGTGAATATATATGTGTAATACATGATAAAGCTGAGTAAGCAGCAAGATTGCAGAGAAGAATATAGAAGAAACTGACTGTAGTTGTTAGGTAACTTGAGGCTAGTTTAATCAACAATGAGGTCAGATAAATCTTAGTACACATTGTTTATAACCTTCAACTCTATGTGTAGCACTGTACAATTTTTTATTAGGAAATCATAATCTAAGTCAGAGCAAGTAGCTACATTCTTATATGCAGGCTTATTGTTTTGCCTGGTATATATCCAACCCAAAGAGAAAGGTAAAAAAAAGTCAGTGAGTAAATTATGAGACCACCCTACAGGGAGAGAGCTTAACTTTGTTGTCGTCTAATCAGCTTTCTTTAAATTAAAATCTGTACACTATGGACATTCTCTCAGTGTATACAAATGTAAATTACAGAAAAGAGAAAGAATAATTTTAAGACTGGTAATTGTTGATCTCTTGAATGAAAGGGAAGATACACATCAAGGGTAGAAGATGATGTGTGCTATCTCAGCAACCAGATCCGAGTTTGGTTTGAATCTGTTGAGCTTGAAGAACCGGACACAGTCCTGCTGACTGTGAGCTCAGCCATCTGCTCTTTAGATCTGGCTTGTCAAAGCATCCGGGGTGTGTATGTGTGTGTGTGTGTGTGTGTGTGTGTGTGTGTGTGTCTTATGACTTGGTTCTAGCAGTGCCATGGGGGTCTGAATGGGGAACAAAAGGCTTACCTGAACCCTAGCAAAACTGAATCATATGGAGTTTGGTGCCTGCCAATTCTAGGATTATGCCTTTGTAGCTTCATGCTTTGATCAGTTACATCCATTCCTGGATCATGCAGGGGGAGGCAGTGCTCCCAGGTACTCATGCCCTAATCACTTCCAGATTGGATTACTGTAATGAGCTATACATGGGTGGGATTACCCCCAAAGAGTATCCAGAAGCTTCAGCTGGTGCAAAGTGCAGTAACTAAAACAAATGTTACATATCTGCTCTGTGAGCTGCATTTTTGCCAGTCTGCTTTCAGATCCAATTCAAGATGCTGTATTTTGATCTTTAAAACTCCAGGGCCAGGTTATTTGAGGGACTGCCTCTACCAATTACATCTGCTCATTCCATCAAATCTGGCAAGGCAGACATCTTGCAGGTTCCGTTACTCAGGGAACTATATTTGGCAGGCCTGAGGAGGTAAGCCTTCTTGCTATGGCTCCCTCCTTATGAAATGTTCTTCCCCCTGAAGTGATTCAGCTCCATCCTTCCTGGCTTTATCACCGGGTCTCAAGGGGCCAGTGAGGTTTTGAGGTGACTCCATTGCTAAGCAAATCCCTCTTGTGGGTTTTTTATGACTATGCTTGATATTTATCATTTTAATATTTTTTTTGCTATATGCCACCCAGAGTCCCCTTTTATGAGATGGATGGCCATATAAATTTCATAAATTAGATAACTAAAATCAGTATTTTCAAAATTTAGAAATACTAAAGCGGGAGCACTATTTTGATTTTTTACTCCTTATAAATAGTACTGTGTTTGTTGTTCACTTACCAAGAGTGTCTTTAATAAGTACATCAAGTTTCTGACTCATATTTGTTACTCTCTCATCTTTAGGACTCTGCACTCTGTTCACAATTTCTTGTTTGATAGAATTGATCACAAACAGTAAGTTATCTGCAAAGAGATCAAGCAATAATATAAGTCCTCCTTACTTCAATTTTTCTGAAAAGGAAGAATACATCTATTATGTAAAAGCAATTTTATACCATTCTTCCACCTGAAATTTCCATATTGATATAAAATAACTAATAAAACTACATTAATACTGAAGACAGAACTCATAAAAAGTAATACAGAAAAAAGGTAAACTAAAGATTGAAAAGTAGAAAAAACACTTGAAGAAAAAAATCTTTGTATGTAACAAACAAATGGATGCCAGACAAGACTCTGGGGGATACCCTAAACTACAGTAGTGGCCAAAATTGTGGAAACCTTTTGGGAAAAAGTGTATTTTTGAGGTTTGATAGCTAATAACACCCCTTTTTTGCAGTTCCAAGATAATCATATTCCACTACTGGAATGGCCTGGGAATAGCCCAGACCTTAACCCAATTGAAAATCTATGGAGCCGGCTAAAGAAACTTGTTAATCAGAAGTGACCCAGCCTATTAACCCAGTTAATAGAAGCAATCATTCAATCTTGTTTTCACATTATAAGAGCTGCAGAACTGAAAGATTTGGTTCACTCCATGGGAAGATGTTGTAAGGCCGTAATTCATGCTAAAGGTTACCCAACTAAGTATTAACTGACGTG
>JANHZT010007555.1:103608-122553 GCA_032468215.1 Stegonotus admiraltiensis | reverse complement strand
CAAATCCTTCATAAAAGTTATTGCATTACATTCTTGATTAAATTATCTTTCCATTGATACATAATTTTATGGTACCACTCCCCCCAAAAAGTGGTGTTATTAGCTAGTTGTAGAAAATACACTTTTCCCAAAAGGTTTCCACAATTTTGGCCACTACTGTACAATGCACTCTTCTCCCTAGTTTCTCATCAAGCAATGTGGCAAACATTTCAGATTGTTAAACCTTTTAATGTCTTTACAAAACCACAATAACTTTACCAAATACCTTGTGAATTACCCATACAGACCAGCTTTCAGATAATTATCATACTTCAAAACGGACAGTTTCATCTTTCAGCACACTTGAAAGTTTTTTTTGATAAATTGAAACTGAATACGTGTAGTACTTTCAAATACAAGACAGCTGGGGTTTTTTCTTCTGTAAAAGCTTACCATATTCAGTATTGAGTCCCCAAAGTTTAACTTTGTTGGCTTCATACTGAGCTTTCTTTTTCAGTCGGCAAGCCCTGTGATGTTGAGAAGGAAAAGAATTGAAGGTGAGATATTGTTCCTGTTGTTCAGACTATTCATCACACAAATAATCGAAGGTTCAAAATATTAGATGTTACCAAGCAGTACACCCAGACTATAATTTCTGATTTCAGCTCTCATTTCTCCTTTCGCTAACAAAATGATTCCTCTGTGATTATTTATTTATTAAACATATTTCTATCCCATCACAATCAAGAGACTAAGGCATTTACATTTAGCAAATAATATAATTTTAAACATGTACAGCACAATCTTAAAAACCAACTGTCATAAATAGAAATAAAAAATGACATTAAAACAAATACTATAAAACAATACTATAAAAAATTAAAAAACAAAACAAAATTGATAACATCTTACCATCCCAGAATTTTATAAGTTTCAGTAATACAGTCAAAATGTAAGTATTTTGGCTGTACACAGCAGGCAATTATGATCAGAGACTCTTCCAATGTGCTATGAGAGGTGTGAGGCAAGAGAGTAAGGGAGAATTTTAACTAAGGAAGTAAGGAAGAATTTAATGCCCTCAGTCACCATGAGTTGGGCTGCCATATACATTTGGTAAATAAATAATAAACAACTTTTTGCATAGGATTAGACTTAACTGAGCCATCAGATACAAAGCTGTCACTTGCAGAATAACTTTTCCTTTTTCAAAATATCAGTCTACAAATGCTTGTCAATAGGAATATAATAATAATTTATCAAATTTGTATACTACCCAATACTTAACTACCCAACTCTCTGTGTCTCACAACTATATATATACATGCATGTATACAACCCAAGCATACAAACACAAAACATAAACAGGGAACAAATAGAATTGCTAATGCTATATTTATTCAGGAAATTGTTACCTAGAGGCAAGTTTATTTTTTTCTTTCCTTGATCTTGGTCTTGCTGTTAAGGGAAGTTCACTGACGGGGGTCAAATCACTAATTACTTTATTCAGTTTCCTAAGTTCATTTCCAATTTGTAGCAGTTTTTTAGGGTTAGGTGTCAGATCTTCTACATCAGTCCTTCGTGACTTTTTAACAGCATATTTTCCTGTTTAAATATATACAATCATAATCAATAGGTTGCAAATTTTCATTCAATTTGAAGATACACATTTAAATTACAATGCTTATTGTACACTGCCAGCACTGTATCTCACATAATACAACTAAGGAGTCTTTGTGGACTTTAAACAACTTACAAAATATGTCAGAAGTAATACTAGGCAAAAATAAATAAATAAATAAATAAATAAATAAATAAATAAATAAATACCATGCTGCAGGCGCATAATGCATAGTTAGAAAATCAGTAATACATCTGTTTATTTTAGATTATTTCACGTTTAAAGCATTTTGGATAAATGTTGATGTAACTAATGACAATTGCTCTACCTAATAACATAAAAAGTATCATTTTCATTTCTTTCACCAAGTTTAATGTCTACAAATGCAGACCATTACAAGTAGTCCTTGACTTACAATCTTTCATTTAATGACCGTTTGAAGTTACAACAGCACTGAAAAAAGTGACTTATCACCTTTTTTCACACTTACAACTATTGCAGCATCCCCACAGTCACACGATCAAAATTCAGACACTTGGCAACTGGCTCATATTTATGATGGTTATTGTGTCCTGGGGTTGCATGTTCACTTTTAGCAACCTTCTGATAAGCAAAATCAATGGGGAAGACAGATTCACTTTACCAACCATGTTACTAATGTAGCAAATGCGATGATTTATTTAACAAGTGTGGCAAGAAACATTGTAACATGGATAAAACTCACTTAACAACTGTCTCAGTTAGCAACAGATAGTTTGGGCTTGATTATAGTTGTAAATTGAGGACTACTCATAATGCATTTCCTGGAAAGAGGAAGATGAAAACAAATTTGTGTCACAAATGATACACAAACTAGGGAAGAAATGTTTCTAAGTTGCAAAAGCAAATTGTTTTATGTCTCCTTCCTCCTCCTCCAAGTAAATTAATGGAATGGTGAATAAAAGTTGCATATTTTATTTAAAAGAAAGTTATGGTGAGGAAATTTTAGAATACTACCAACATATATTCATGTACATTTCAATACCTCCAAATCCCAACACAATGTTAACCCAACACATATTAAACAGGTTTGAAATGCCTATACACCTTATTTAAATGATACAGGAAATTCTAACAAAACTTTAAGAAGTGTGCCATGCACCTATAAACAGCAGCTCTTACCATGATGTAATCCGTTCTTCTGATACATGTTGCTTGGTAAGGTTTCTCGATTCCACTCAGAAGGCCTTAACATTCTCTCCTGCTGTGATGGCGTCAGTTGTTCACTATATTCCCAGAAGTATCTCCGCTTGCCTCTTTTTCGACAAGATATTGCAGTCATTTCTTTCAAATCTTCTACAGAATCATTTTCAAAACCTAAACATTTATAAAGTTGTACTTTTATAGAGCCTGTCCAGAGCAAATGGATCAGAGATAGGTAGAAGAGAGCGTATCAAAAGTAAGGGTAAAAAGGATTGGAATAAAGGGAAAATGAGACTTTAAACTTTGACAATTTCTGGCAGTGTTCAATTTTTTCTCCCAATTGCCGACAGATAATTTATCAGATGACTAATGGACAAAATTGGGCTGATGGCATAGGACTTTTCCAGAGCATCTCTAAACTATTTTGTTCTTAAGCAGAACCTGGAAGTTCTTTACCGGATTGTCTCCTCAACTAATGGTCTCTTCAAATCAGCATTCTACCTCTTTGATTTTAGAAAGTCAAAATGATCACTGATTCATTACAGATATAGAGTGCACAGTCAGATACAGATAAAAGTATGCACTAGAGTTACAGAGTAATATTAACTTATATGCATATATTTTTTAGCTTCCATATTATGCTTTAAACCAGCTGTCCCCAACCTTTCTGGCTCTAAGGACCATTTTTTTGGAAGACAAATTGTCTTCCATGGACTGGTGGGGGCGGGGAGATAGCTTCACATATGCAACCTAGATCCTTCGCATGTGCAGATGAAGCTTCCCTCGCCTGCTCACCGCTTGTGCAGCCTGATTCCCAACAGGCCATGGACTGGTACCAATCCATGGGGGTTGGCAACCACTACTTTAAACAAACAGTGAAATTTTACTATTCCAAATCATCCTAAATAGGCATTTTTCTAATCTCATATTAAAATAGGCACCTGGCTTCCCAGACCAGATATGATTTTTTTTTCACAGAAGTCATTTGTACTTGTGTCTGTTTATGCTCATAGGAAACAAATGTTAAGATAGAATGTTAGATAGATACACCCATGAATTGTGTATATTAGGCTATGCAATGGAAAGAATAAAACATCACTTGATGGACAATAAGAAGCAGTGGCATTTATTCATTAGAATGATCAACACTATTTCCAGAAAAACTTCTATATAGATCATGCAGCATGACCATCAAATTTTCATAAAAATTCTCAACATTTCCAAAATGTAAAAAAACCTATGCCTCTAAATGGATGCTTGACAGGCTGTTATATATATTGTTGATGATTTACAGCTTATCTTAAAAGCAACCTACACTGCTCAGGGCCTCCCTCTTTGAGGGAGGTGGGTGGTTTAGAAATATGAAATATAAATAAACAAACCTCATCAGTGTTGTATAAGACATTAAATTACAATACAGCACTGTTGCAGTCTAGACTGTGTTTCTTTTGGTTACATTAAGCAAGAAGTTATTTGGCTAAAAATTCATTTTCAGTTTGAGAATGTGTAATGCTTTTAAGAACATCAAGCATCACCAAGAAGAGCAGTTTAATAGTTTGCATCTAGATCACATGAGTTTAATTACCTGGTTCAGAAAATGTATCACTGATGTCATCATCTTTATCGTCCTCATAATCCTCCTCTTCATCATTTTCAGATAGTTCGTGCTCACTTCCAAAGCCTTCATCGTGATCTTCATCTTCCACCTCTTCCTCATCATCGTCATCCTCATCAGGATCAGCTGTGCCTGCATGATCAGCGGAGCCATCACTGACAAAAAGAGAATAATTATGCTCTTCTTTTTTCTGTGAAGGGTCTGACACCGAGGTGCTAGCAGAGAGGTTGCTCTTCTCAGCAATAAGTCCTGGAGCTTCCTGGGGTGGCGTGAGGAGCAGAGCCTGAGTCTCTTTGAAAGGCAATACTTGAGCACTGTGATTCTGAAGAGGGTCAATCCCTTTCTGCTCTTGTCTCTTTGCTACAGCTCCACAGTAGCAGGTGTTTTCTTTTGCAGCATCAGCATTTGCCTGGCTCAGAGCGGACCTGTTCTGGTGCACTGGATTTATCTTCACTTTTGCCTTTTTAACATAATCCTTACATTCAATATGAATATTCACTTTCTCATTATTGTACATATTGGTCTTGACCATGATTTGTGTGCTTGAATTGGCCTTGCTTGCTTTCTGAGCAAACTCAGATAAAGGTGCTTCAGCCTGAGCAGTTTTTGATGAACAAACTGGGGCGGCTGCTCTTGTAATTTTCTTGGTTGGCAGAGACGTTAATTGGGTTTGTTTTGCATTGAACAGCAACTCTGAATAGCATAGTGGATCTGAGACAGGCTGAGAGTCCTCACTGTTGAGCTGAGCCAGAGTTGGAGTTTTACTTATTACCTCTTCATCTTGATACGGGCTTGAAAAGTCATCAAGACCTAAATAGTCCACCTCTTTTGTTCCCCAAATGTCACAGCTGTTTAATTTTGTATACTTCGTTAAATCTTCACAGTAAGTATCCCACTGATCCCAATTAGCAGGGAAAGACATTTCAGTATCCAAAATCTCAGTAAGAGTCTCTAAGTTCTCAAATTCTTTACAGTCCTCTACAGAAAGGAGATTGTCCCTGGAACTCTGTTGGCAATCCATTCCTCTGTCCTATTAAAGTAAATAGACATAAACATATCAATAACTGTTAATGCATTTTCTATCCAGATTCTTACCCCATCAGCCAGCTAAGACCAAAAGAAATTCATAATTAATATCAGGTGCATCTTGAAGGACATATTATATAAAACATGTTAAAACAGTAATCCTAAAGTAAATTGCATTGAATCCAGTGGGTTTACCATATGATCATACATAGTCCTATGCTGTGTATTGGTTCTGAACATTTTGGGAGTTTGGGGAGTCAATGATCCCTATGCTTATCTCAGTGCTTACCCTGCCAATAGGAACACCCCATCAGTTCTAGTATCTTATAGACTATTCCTTTCTTTAAAACTCAAGAAGACATGGTCCATGACACTGAATGAATCAGAACAAGAGACAAAGTGGTAAGAAGTCCATTCTTTCTCAAATTAATCCCATAACATTCAGATTCTGAAGTGCTTTATTTTAATTATATATTAAATGTATTAGAATATGTTCAAAATGGGCATCATCCCAAATAATCAAAAGTCTGAATTAATCTTTGAAACAGGAAAGTCTACAAGTTTGGAACTATGTGTTTTAGAAATAACTGAATAAAAGCATGTATGATATAATTTAAAAATGTACACATGACAGAGGTAACAGATAAGCCTTTTGGTCTGATCCAAAGGAATCTTCTCATGAATTTTTAGTATCAACCATATAAAAGTCTAATATGCATACATGCATTTACTCACTCACAGATACACACACATTTTATATCACCCCCATTATAATACAGCTCACTTAAGAAAAGTCAGAATTAGAACAGTTTTTACAGAAGTATAAAAATCAAGTTATATGATAAACGTATTACGATTTCAAAGGGTAGCTTCACCTAAATTTGTTTAGGAACAAGAAATATGCTTCATACAATTATAGACAAATGAATGAGCTTACCAATTCATACATGAAATCTGGGTCAGAATTATTAGCCAGGAGATCTGTGCTGATCAGAGTCTGTTCCGAAAACATGTGGCTTTGAAAGGCATCTCCAAATGGAGGGTCCATTCCACTCACACTGGGCTATAATAAATTAATATTAGTTTGGAACTTAAAACATCTCTATTTTATTATAAAACAAAACAAAATAAAAATATCAATCCTTCAAACACTCTATCTTTTCCTTTTTTTCCATTCTTACAATGCATTAAGAATAAACATTTGAACTTAACAACCTTTTAGTATTTTCTACTTATATGTTATTATGATTCTGGCTGACTTCATGAGATGTGCTAAGCCAATTTGGTTGAGTTTGGTTTAGCATTTTTCTGAACCCATCATTATTTATGTCTGTGAATCCAGCTACTGTCATTTATTCAATAAAAATGATTAAAACAAATGATGGGTTTGCAGAAGGCGCGATCTCTACATCTTTCTATCCTATCTACAATATTTGAAATTAAATAAATGTGTTCTGTAGCCATCTAAACTTCTTACTTTTATTGGTAATAAAAATTATCTTTTCATAACGTAATGGTCAGAAGAGATAGCAAGTTCTACACGCTTTCTTGCTTGTTCTACTTTGGAGTTCAAAGAACATACATTCCTGTTTTAAGCATTCAACCAAAGAATATTCTTTTTTGGAAGAATAATGATACTACACTGGTAGATACCAAATTAGATACAATTCTTTTAAGCGGTTAATTTGCTTTTGAAACAGTATTAAAATTGCTTCGATAAGTGTATTGGGCATTTACCTGAGGCATTTCCAGGCCCAGATCCTCCAAATTCAATTCCAACTTTTTTGTTTTCCTTGCTTGCAAATTCTGTTCCAGCTTTTTTTCCGGGTTAATAGGCAGCATATAACTCATACAAGGCGAGTTGCAGATTTTTTGCTAGGAAAATGTTTACTTTGATTACTTGGAATATTTTTTCCTCTGGGGAATTTGTGCCTGAAATGAAAAGAAAACCATTAAGCGATTTTACATTAAATGCATGCTTAATATCTTAGTCCTCATTTTTTGCTGCAATTATTTTTACACGCATCTCTACATTCTCTTTCTCTTCATCCTATCTTTTCATACTTTCTATTAACATAATTGCATAAATTTCAGAAGTAATTTGTAAAACAATTCTGTTCCAAGCAGCTTCTATATAATCCTATATCCACTGGGATTGTGTGTTGAGATTAACCTAATCAAATTCTTTTCCACATAGGACTTGTACTTTCTATTCCTCCAGTTTTTCCATTTTCATTCTCTTTCACGTTTTTTCCTTTTATCTATTGTCATATCTGAGTTATGTTTGGAAACAAAAAAATGGTCTGTGCAGCTGTTTAATATATGTTTCCTTCATCTAGCTCTGCTCTAAAACACAGTTTTGTATTCAGAACATTTGCAATGACTGTTTCTCAATTGTTTTCAAAGACAGCTCCACACTGTATGTAAACTGAACAATGTGTTACCAGGATGTGGAATTGGTCCAGGAATCCTCATTTCAATATTCTAATCAGTATCAAAGTACAACCAGAGCATGAACTGCTTCAGCCTAATGTTAATATTCAGATGAAGTATTTTAACATGGGCCAAATGTTTGTGCTTCTATAGTAATTGGTACTTTCTATGCTTTATAACAAGAAAGTAGATGGTCCTATGGATTCAGAAGAATTCATATTCATACACAAGAGAAGTTGCCTCTTATGACTTTACAGAGGCAACTATTTTGCTGATGATTGGCTATTTTGTCATTATGAAAGACAATATTTTAGTCCTACTTGTATAATTATTCCTAATATAATAGAATTACTTTTGGGCACATTATCCTAAATCATAAAAGCATACCCATCACTTTTTATAATGTATAAAGCTATTTTTTCAAATGTAGGAAAACTTATACTTCCAAATGTAATTCAAATAAAATATGAAAATGATTTTATTATGCATATCAAGTTTCTAAACATTGAATAGTTTCCATCCCAGTCTGTATTTGATTATGCAGAAATAGGTGATTTATCTACTGCTATTATTTAATGTTTTATTACTCCTGATTTCAATTTCATTTGTCAATGTTTTTAATGTCCCATGTTATGATTATGGTGTTTTTGTGAAGCCTTTATTGTTCTACTACTGCTTATTATTGAAAAAAAAAATTCATGGTATAAAATCCCTTAAAATAAGCAAACGAAGATTATGCATATTAAACAGGGTGCCTAATTTACATACTAGGAACAATTTTATATAACAATTCAGTGAAACATTAAGGTTAAGATATACCAGAATAAGGAAACAAAACAAATCCTAATAACTATTATTTCTAATATTTTTTCCGTAATAAAGATAAGACTTTTTGTAAAAATTAAACTTTCTTAGAATTTCCATGTATAGCAACTGCTTATACTGATATAGATACAAATTATCAACACTGAAAAAGTTCTTAATCACAAGGATCCAGTTCAGTTAACTCAGCAGCACTACCAAGGAAGTGTATGTATATACGTGTACTTATTTATTTATAGATTAGTAATTAACACAGATTTTACAGCTGTAGAATTGGTTTGATTTGATTCCACAAAGATCCATTTATATTTGGTTCCAAAAAGATCCTTTGAAACACAAGGAAGACCAAATACAGCCACTATCAGCCATTCAGTCCTATCTAACCCTTGGCCACTCTATAGATCCGCACTCTCTCTGCCCCTCTGTCTTGCACTATCTCCTTCAGATCTGCTATGGTCATCCCAGTGTCATCCTTTATAGTATTCAGCCAGCAGGTACTAACGTGGCCCCTTCTCCTGCCGCTGATCTCTCCCAGCACGATTGACTTTTCAAATGAGTCAGCTCTCATGACATGACCAAAGTATAACAGCAGCCTTTATTTGGCAGTCTTGACTTCAAGTGATATTTTTGGGGAGTTTGAGTCGAGACTTGTTATTTTTGCAGTCAATGGGATGTGTAAAATAGTCGCCTCTAGCACCACAGTTCAAAGGTGTCCATCCTTCTCCTATCTGCCTTTTTGAGAGTCCAGATTTCGCAGCCACAAGTAGCAATTGGAAAAAAAAAATTGTTGACTGATCTGCATTTAGTTGTGAGGCTGATGTCTTTATTCTTCTAGATGTTATTATGCCAGATGTTGCAGTTCTTCCAATTGCTATATGCCTTCTGATCTCAGGGCTGCAGACACCAGTTTGATCAATTTTAGAGCCCAGAAAGATGAATTTCTTTACCTTTTTGATGGTCTCACTAATCTGCATTCTGACCTGTGTGTTCTCTGCAGTTGTCATTTATCTTTTTTTTCTTGACATTAAAGTGCAGTCTAAATTTTTCACTTTCATTCTTAATTTCAGAAATAGCCACTCCAGATCGTCCTTGCTTTCTGCGAGCAATGTTGTATCATCTGATATTGGAGGTTGTTGATAGTCATACCATTGATTTTAACCCCAATGGTAGATTCTCAAAATGTGCATTTCTCATAACTATTAGTGTATACATGTTGAATAGGATAGGTGACAGGATTCAACCTTGTCAAGTATCTTTTCCAATTCTGAATCATTTTGTTTCTTCATATACCATTTCTACAGTAGCTTCCTGATCAGAGTACAATGACTGAATGAGCTGAATGTGGTGTGATGATATTCCAGTTCTCTGAGGCAGTTCCAAAGCTTGTCATGGTCAACACAGCCGAAGGCTTTTGTGTAGACAATGAATACTGCACCTGCCTGCAACTCTGCATCTCTTCTTGGGCCTGTGCAGTTGGTTTAAAGATGCAGGCCTTTAAAAAACAGACAGGTGCTGTGTTCATAGTTCCCAATCCTCCAGTTGCATCACCTAGAGGAGGATTAAGGCTCCTGAGCAATACTACATGTATTGCTTGTAATGTAAGAAAAAAGAGCAACATCTGAATTTTTTTTTTTGCTATAAGGAAAAATGAAAGATATAAGCAGTGGTGGGATTCAGCCAGTTCACACCACTTCGGGAGAACCGGTTGTTAGCTTTCTGAACAGTTTGGTGAACTGGTTGTTGGAAAAAATCATTAGGGCAGAGAACCGGTTGTTAAATTATTTGAATCCCACCACTGGATATAGGTCACCTTAATGTCCATTCACAATAATTATTGCAAGGAAAAATGACTAATTGTAGCACAGATTTAAGTCAAGAAGCAGTCCATCACCCTTTGTTCTGACTGCTCAAATCATCCTGCTTGAATCCTTTAAACTGCTTCAAACAGCTGAACAGAGCAGCATCCATCAGCCATCTAATTTTTCAATTTGCTTTCTATTTCTGCCTTCAATACCTAGATAGTTTAGATTTGAAAAAATGTTCTTTTTCTTTTTGAAATTTTAAAGGACTATAATAATTCTTTGCTCAAAACAATAAGGTTTTTTAAAAAAAGAATAAGAAGGAAGTTTTCATTTTTCTAGTTCCGGAGTTCTTGCTTCCTTGATTTTTTTAAAACTGACTTCCAGAAGGTGGCCTTTCACACTCTTGAGAACAGTATTTATAGAAAGATTTTTCCTGTGTACAGCTTGGTGTACAGAACACAACACAAAGCAGACTTCAAATGCACACACAAAAAATATTTTTCTCTGTTAATAGCTTTGATAAACAACTTTGGCATTCATGACAATTTCGCCAGATTACAAAAATTATGCATTATGCTATGTATCCTTATGCACAATATATATAAACCTTTTATTACAGAATGATAATATTGATTCTGCTTGTGCATAATACTACTGTTGATCAATTATCATAGCTGACAAGAAAAGCTCATTTTTATGTCTTCCTTTCTCAACTTGTGGAGGGTCTCCACGTTCATTAGGACATTGTTCTAGCTGCAGTGGCACAAAGAATCCCTACAATCTCCTCAATCAATACATCCAATGAACAAACATGACAGGAATTATATCAAATACATCTAAAAGTCACCTAGATAATTCTATGTTCAAGCAGAAATATTCCAATCATTTTTAAACCCTACTTAACTAAACTGAGAATTTATTGGTAAGTAACAGCCTGGAAAAACACAAGTGCAGTGTTGCTGAGATACAAATGTTGTGAAAATACTCTGAAAAACAGAAATGCTTTAGCAGTAACACTGTTCAGAAAGTCTAATTGTGAATTTACTCTTGTTCTAAGAAAAAGCACTAGCCATTTCCTCTAAAATATTTGAAACTTGGGATAGAAAGCAATATAGAAACATGATCTGAAAATGAAAGGCTAGTATAGACTTCTTTAAAAAAAACTTGGACTTTTGTGTTATTGACTTATCTACTTCTGCAGGCTTAATCAAGACATACCTAAGAAATATAGCATCCATCAATTTAAGGGATCCAATCTTTACAGAGAAATATTTAAAGGAATTTTCCCCCAACCCAAGTAACTCAAACTATTCTGTAAATTGCTTCTTGCCATCCAATTGTATCCTGCTGTATCCAAGATTCAATTATTTGAGAAAAGCTCCAGTGCTACTGACATGGGCATGTCAATGTAGTTTATTTGATGATTTGCCAATGCCATCGTCTAGTAATTTTCTATTTATTTTCCAGTTGAGCCTTCGGGTCTCAGATTTCTGGTAACTTACCATGCAAATACTAACCACATCTACCCCGTCAGCTTTTTTGCAAAATCAATTACTTAATGCTAAAGAGATTCTCTTTATGATCAGGCTAGTAGCTTTGAGGATAGAGTATTAGAGATAGGACAGAGTATTCCCCTTTCAGCTTTATGTAATTGACAATTCTGAATGTTTCTTGGATTTGGAAAGTTCCCTCTGAGTTTAGAGTTACCTGTGCTCTAGTTATTTCTCTACTTGCTTTATCACCCCATCCCTCTAATAAATCAAACTGCAAATAGAAGAAAAGTTAGAGCAAGCTAAATGGAGCACATGTAAAACTCAGTACCTGCATTAATTCTGTGGCTAACTGATGGCATTTTGGAATTTATACTGGTAATTTGAAATAAAAATACAAGTTGTATTTAAGTTTGGAACTGAACATTTATAATTTAATATAAAGGTCATTTATGGTAGTCTATTAGATATACAATGAATTGAAGATGTCTGGACATTAGTCTTATGAGTTTCATAATTCATATCAATAGTGAGGGATGTTTGAAACTAAACTGTAATTCAGCAATGTATAGGAGATCACTGTGCCTGATCTACATGACCATGCCAGAATAGTTCAAATGTTTTTCCCCCTCCAAGCAGAGTAGTGCAAATGCTTTAATTGATAATAAATCAGATGAGGCCCAAGCATTCCTGCATACAACACCGCTGACAGAAGCACAAATATTTTGTATCATATGAAGCATTTGAGGTTCTATGGTCCATAAATGATAGGTCTTCTGAAGACAGACAGAACTGTCTTCAATTGCTAAACATCTTATAATAATTTGTACAATACCAACTGGAATTTACATAACTCTCAGCATAGGACAGCTGTGATTTTTTCCTAAAACTAATACAAAGGTTCAGCTTTACTATTCTAAGTGCATCACAACTCCTAACAAAACACAGCAATCTCTTCACTACAGTATAGTGAAAACTTATAGCAATTTTGTAAGAAAACAGGCAGTCAATTTAGAGAAAAATTTACATTCAGTGCGATACAAATTTACTTTCAAAATATAATATTTGTGATTTCTTTTGGGTTGTAGTATCAATGCTCAGAGTTGTTTAATACAGGGGACACAATTTTTTGTGGGAAAGGGGCGAGAGAACTAAGTGCATGTATGGAACACTCATCACAGGTATTGTAAAGTTAAAAGCTGAATGACATAGGTGTGTCAATATTCCACTACTGACTAGTATATAAGGCAGGACCCAGATTTCTCCTCAGAATATGTAACTATATTGTAAGTACTTGTGCTTGGTTCTGGAGATATAGTCAACAGCTGATGCAAAATTAGATAGACATTTACTGTCATAAAAGCCATATTTTAAAATACATGGAAAGTAACGTCATTTAATTATATTCCAATTTTATTTTCCTTCATCAATGCTCTGGTCCTGTTAATTTTTTGAAGTGCTGCCCTAAGCACACTGCTTAAAAACAAACTCTAATCTTTGGCCCCTAGAGTTTGTGCATCCCTGAAATAAAACTAAAAGTTGAGGGAAAATATTTTTAAAGGAAAAAATGGTTTTTTAAAAAGAAAAATAAAAGTAAAAGTACATATTTTTCGATTCATAATACAAATTGTTAAAGCAGCTTGCAATTTACACTGCAAATATTTTGTTTTATTCTATTCCTGCTTGACAGCCCTGTGCAGCAATTAAAAGGGTACTCATGTAATTTTTATCCTCAGCAAATTTTTCTTGTATCAGTTCTTAATTTTCAATTCTAAATCAATATACTTGAGATCTTTCATCTAAGAAACAATGAATAAACTGATTTTTCATAAACGGGTTCTCCCTAGTTGCTTCACAGACTTGCTGTTTCCAAACTCAGGATACGTTTGTTGTTATAGGCCTAAGAGATATCAGCCAAAACAAAGAGATTATTTCATCATGAAAAACTCCCTAGTACAGCCTCACAATACAAACATATTATAGATATACCATATAATGAATTTAAAAATAAATCTTCCTGTAAAAATAAGGACATATCACAGGTGAAGCAGGAGATTCGTCAATAAAGCATCCTTTATAAGGTCTGGCATTTGTATAGTTAAAATTTATATTCTGCTCTGATTATGTGTACTGAAGCATCCTTATATCCATGCTATTACAAGATAAAGTTCTAGCAGAGGCAAATTTCTCCTGCACTCTTCCAGACCACAAAAAGAACTGAAAGTTCTACTTCATTGGTTCTTCAAAAATACTGAATTTTTCATGATCAGCACCCTAGAAGGGTTTTTCTGCTTTCAAAAGTAATTGTTAATATAACTAGCTTAATCTCTGATTCATCAAATCTCATGTTGCCTGCTTATGTTTGAAGCTGAAGATTGCACCTGATGTCTCAAGCCTTTGAAAGGTCAGAACACATAATAGCCTGCATTAATGGATCACAAGTGGCAGAGGCTTAAATAAACCAGGAAAACATACAAATTTGATGTAGCAGTTGGATAGTTAACCCACCTTATAATAAATTAAAGTTTTAGGGGAAACTTCCTCACAGTGAGGACAATTAACCAGTGAAATAGCTTGCCTTCAGAAGTTGTGGGTGCTCCATTACCGGAGGTTTTTAAGAAGAGACTAGACAGTCACATGCCAAGAAGGAAAAGTGGGGACTTAAATTAAGCAACATCAGGCAGCAAGAATTCATAGCGAAAAGGAAGAGTTTGATCTTCATGTCTTGTTTTTAATTTTGATTTAGAAACTGTATATCATATGCAACAATCATTGTCTATTTTATAGAGTTGACAATAAAAAATATCAATGCAATCAAAAATTGATTAGCTTTGAATAATTTCTCTGGTTTTGTACTACAAATATAAAACATAATTTAGACTTCACTAAATGAAAGTTTGTAAATTGAGGACTACTGTATACAGTACTGTATTCATTTCAATTGTTTATTGGTGAAAATGTTTTGATAGTATTAGTTTAAAATTTACAAAAGAAATTGGGTAATGGAAGTGCTGTTAATTCTTCTGGATGCTTAGGGGTTTTTGTATTACAGCATTAGCCCAGATATCTGTCTTGATCACCTAGCAAAGGCATATCTGGAATCAACTCCCCCTGGAGCTCCGGGTGGCCCCTGATCTTCGCTCCTTCTGCCGTGGCCTAAAGGCATGGCTATTCCAATTGGCCAGCCTGGACTGATGGGGGGTTTTAATTGAGTTTTTACTATTTTTAATTAGTTTTACTGGGATTAGGTGTTTTAACTGTTGTGAGCTGCCCTGAGTCCCCCGGAGATAGGACGGCATGTAAATCCCATAAAATAAATAAATAAAAAAAAAAAATATCTTTCAGATGCTTTACAGCAGCAACTGTTTCAGTCCTACCGAACAACGTTTGGCATACTAGAAAATTGTTTGATACCATATCCTTTGACATGCTACAGGTTCTATTTTGTCCCAAGTATTATTTAAAATCTGAACCTGTTGGATAAATAATTGGGACCTGTAGAATGAGATGGCACCAATATATTGATGATACTGGACTGGATACCTTAGAGTTCAGTGTATAAGTTTCAACCTTTTCTATACTCTGAACATTATTCCTTCAGTGGTAACATCATATATAGAAGTTTGCAATACATGTTTGTATTTATACATTTAAAGAGCCCCTGGAAACTTCAATTAATACAAAATGCAGCTCGATTTATATTACTGAGATTATAATCCAATAGCAATGGAAAAATATGTGATGGTTGGTAATTATTTTCTAGGTCAATTCAAGATTTAATTCATTAAAACCTGAATCATGTAGGGCCTGAATAAGAGTATGATTGTTTTGGGATGAATATGTCTGATTTAAATCTATAGCAGAATCATCACCTCTTTAAAAAGATGCAGGAAAAAAAATTCCACAAACTGCAATCAAAACACAGTATCAAGCAGTGTTAAAATGCAATTAAACCAGACAATCTATTGTTTATCTAAAATAGTCGTATTTCTTCCATTCAAAATTCCACAACCTAGGTCCTGCTTGCAAAGAGGTCCAACCACCCCAAGTATCCACTAATCCAGCTTCAGTGACCAGCTGAACAAAATGTCTTGTAAAGAAGGACATCCGTTCAATGGGCAGCCTGCATTTACTTTCATCTTCACCTTCACTTCTCAAAGACGGCCAGTCTGCTATTTCTCAGCTAGTCATTTCTATCATCTACCTGGTAATAAATAGAAATCTGGCACTGTATTTGAACTGCACCCATTAACCCAGGGAAGGAAGTTATACACACAGCACATAACAAAGCACGTCCTGCCTACTTTTTATTTAGTCTTCTTGCACTTTGTTGCCAATGGTGGAGCTTACAACTTTTTCCTCTCTGCTATGAAAAAGGTGCCCAGCTTACTGCCTGCCAGTTCTACAATACTGTATGCCCAATAGAGAGTTGTTTCTCAGCTGTAGCTTCTTTCTTATCACCCCTCAATTCTAATTGAGTGATTTCTTTTAATATTCCGGTGCTCGAAACTCGTCAATTCACATCACTAAGCTGAACCACTAACACACCTCCCATCCAATATGGCCGCTCCACCAAACAGGACCGAAACACACTCCAACAAATTGTCGTTTCGCTCCGCCCTCCCTGTAATCCTATTGGCTCGCTCTATTCTAAGGTCTGCCGCCATTGGGCGCGCCCGGCGTCGTTCTTTCTGACTAGCGGCCTCTCTCAAGTTAGAATGACGCGACATGTAAACAAATCACTTTCTGGATGTTCCAAACTAATCAGAACTCCGCCGGCCCACGCCAGCCCCCCGAAGCCAAAGCGGGGAAGAGATCTGGGCAGACTTCTGCATCCCATCGGGAAGTAAAAAAAAAAACCAACATTTTTGTGCTGCAAAGTTTCTTTTTTTAAAAAAGAGGGAGAATAAGATACCTGTAGCCTATCAATGCGGGATGGGTGGGGTTTCTTCTTATTTTATTACAAACATTTGCATGCCGCCTAGGAGGATCTCAGAGAAGAGGGGTCTGCATTAAAGGTGGGTAGCGATGATGAATCTCAGATGCCTCCCTTTCCCTCCTTAGGGCTGCAACTGAACTTTGCCAACTCCTAGCGTTGCAATGCATACAAGGACTCCTCACACGCCTCATCCAGTCACATTCAGCATTGCAAAACTAAAGGGAAAGGTTTTCTTTTTTCCCATCAATGTCTGCTCTGTGTGAAGCACTTTTTTGGGGGGGGGGGGGGAGGGGAAGAATCCTACCGCCAATCACTTGCCGGTATTACTACCCAACATGACAACCACGAGGGTCGAGCCAGATAACCTTATTTCGCTTCCTTCCCCTGTAGATTAAGCGGAGAAATAATATTGGGGTGACCACACCGGGCCGACGTGTGCAAAACTTCGGCTGTGAACACGATTTGAAACCTAAGAGATTCTTCGAACACTTGTCTCTCTCACCATTTCGTCAGCTGTCCTCAACAGTGTTTACATATTTTTCTTATTAACAAATAAAAAAAATAAAATAAAACCCCGAGAGCATATTTTTGTCGGTTCACCCAAGACAGGCAAACTCTTCTGAAACGGAAAACCAATGGAACCAAGCCGAATCGCAAGACTGGAGCGTGCTCTTTATAATAGGTGAAAGAGTTTTCCTTCAAATGTCCAACTAGTAAAAGGAAACATGCCAAAAGTCTGCACAAAACAGGAATAGCTGGGTCTCCTTCCCACCCACCCCCATCTCTCTCCTTCCTACGGTTATAAACGAGTTAAATCCGTTTTTTTGGGGGGGGGGGGAGGTTAAAATGAAAAAAAGTTCCTTACAAAAAACGAAGCACTAAAATCATTCCAAGGACTCAAATGCCGATGTCTGTAGAAACGCCTAGCCTAAAAGGTCCCTCCTTCAGTTTTACACGGAAAAAGGAGACTAAAAGAAACCTCCGGGCTCCTCTGCAGTCTGAAGAGAAAGACAGGCAGGCAGGCAGGCAAGCAAGCACACGCCCCCTTCCATGTCCCTTTCCACCCAGGGCGAGCGCTCGAAGAACACGGGCATTGCTCTCTCTCCACCCTAGGATTGCAAAAACGGGGAGGGAAAAAAACCCCAAACCACCCCTTTTTATCTTAACTTTAAACAAACGCGGCCCCATTTGCCCTAAAAACTACCCCTTCCGCCGATAGTTCTCAATGCGGTGGCCCCCGGATCGCCTTTTCCCCCCCAAGCCACGCTGCGGAAGGACAGCACCTTTCCCTGCCGCCTCCACGAAGACGACCTCGACCGCGCCGTTCTCGGCAGCCTCCATCCTAAATCGCCCTTCTCCCTCTTCCTCCCGCTGCCCCCGGGCAGCAAGGACCATCGGCGCCTCCCTCCCGCTACAGCCGCCGCATCCTTCCGCCCGCCGAAGGGCTTCCCGGCTCATGCAAGAACCTGCTGGGACCGTCGCTCTGGCCGTCCCCGTCCGTCGTCCCTCCCCCTCTTCCCGCCACTGTCTTCCGCCCCGCCGCGGGGCCACGGAGCCCCCCAAACTTCTCTCTCTCTCTCTCTCTCTCCCCTCCCTCCACACCTCCTCCTCGGTCGGCACTTCAACGGCTTCCCATCTCCCTTGGTGGCTCCTCACCTGGGGCCCCGACCCAGCGGGGGGATAGAGGACGTCTCACTTCTGGTCCCAGCTTCTGCTGGGGCTATAGTTCTGGCCCGGCCCCTCCATGCCGCTCTGGGGTTTGTTTTGTTTATGTCCCTTCCTGACGGATTCCCGGAAATCGCGTGACTCGCCCCCATCACGTGGCCTTTAAAAAAAGGGGGAGGGGGGAGGGGCAAGGGCGAGCACGGCCAAGTCGAGGCAGAAAGAGAGGCGTCGAGGCCTCCAATCAGGAAGCCCGCGGCCGAGGACCAATCAGCGGCCGGAGAAGGTGGTCTCCCCTCTCATGTGACGGGCCGAAGGGCGAGGGCGGGGAGAAGGGAAGGTTTCTCGCTCAGCTGACGGGGACGGCGGCGGGAATT
>JANHZT010007555.1:91854-103508 GCA_032468215.1 Stegonotus admiraltiensis | reverse complement strand
GCACCGAGTCGATCGTGCAACCATACTTAATTAAGAATGAATGATGATTAGGTGTGTCATCCTAGAAATTGACACTGAGCCTTTAAAATACAGAGATGCGGAAGGATGCATAGTCCTGCTACTTTGCAGGTACTTGGTGAGGGTCAGAATGACAGTCCTCAGGGCCTGCTCCTTGGGCAACTATCTATCTTCAACTGCACAAGTACTGGCTGCAGGATTAAGGGTCTAAAATGTCTAGCCTATGGGATCTGAACTACTGAAAGCAATTACTGCTCTGTGGTTGCAAAATCGTTTAATTCTAATAAAAAAAACTCCTACAAATAGATCCCAAGGAAGCATTGTCTTTTCCAAATGATTCTCTAAATCCTATCTAACATGGGGTCGAGTCATTTGTAGTTGACTAAAGTTGTAGTTGTATTCTAATACAGGGAGTCCTCAATTTACAGCCGTTTGTTTAGTGATGGTTTGAAGTTACAATAGCACTGAAAAGTGACAACTGGTTCTCGCATTTACTACCATTGCAGCATCTCTATAGTCATGTGATCAAAAGCTGGATGCTTGGCAGCTGGCATGTATTTACAGTAGTTGCATCATTCCAGGGTCATGTGAGCACAATTTGTGACCTTCCCAGATGGCTTCCAATAAGCAAAGTCAATGGGGGAAGCTGGATTCACTTAATGACTGATTCACTTAATAACTGCAGTGAGTCAGTTATTAAGTGAGTCAGTTATCAGTGTAGCCAGGAAATCATAAAATTTGGCGCAACTTTCTTAAACAACTTGCTAGCAATAGCAATTCTGGTCCCAATTGTGATTGTAGGTCAAGGATTACCTGTCTGTGTAAATAAACCTTCAGAAGTCAAAATACTGGACCAAAATTTTCTTATTAGCTCTAACAGTGTTCTTCAATGTAGTTTGTTCATACACACTAGTGCAAATATCTAGAGATGAGGGGGAAAAGAGAAGTATGTACATGTATAGATTCAACCTAGGATTTGGACCACAATTGTCTTTAGAAAGCTTAGTCATCCCCTTGTAGTATTTCCACGAGCATCATACTCCTTTTAAAATGTATCCATGGTTACCATTTACACTGAATTATCTTTTGTACCTGACATAATTTATTAATATTTTCCCTTCGAATTAGATACACATCATTCAGCGCTGACCAATCAACCATCACCAGTGTTTCTGCAGTAAATTCTGATCTGACCTGAACAATTTTAGCTACGGTATTTAATGAATAGATCTCTCACTACAATTTAATTTTGAATGTAACAAATCCTGGGAGCCTCAACTAATTCTATACATAAATATTGAAATTCCTGACCAAAATCACTTATTTGTAACTTGGTCATTATTACGCCGGACTTTAGAGCACAATTTTACAGGTTTCTCCTGTACAAATCCAATGAAGCTATTCATATTTTCATATCTTATGATATTTAGGCTCTGGAACTAGTTAAATCTGATAAAATAAAATTGAGAAGATACTGGATATGAGATCTAGATTTTCTGAATGTGCAGGTATATCTGCAAGAGGAAGTATATAATCAATGAAGTTACAAGGAAATAGCCTAGATAAGTGTTAACTAAACCGAGAGAGATTTGAATAAAACCAATAGCATTCTAAAAGCCATGAATTCATAAATGTGTGATTCAAAACTTATACTTCTATATATTAATGCAAAAATAACAACCCAAGTCAAGCCAGAAAAGTAAACAGAATAGAAATTTATTCCAAGTTTGCTTGGTGAGATATAGGCTGTTATCAATAAACCTAGCCATCATAAGAATGATGGAATATTTTGTAACACTTGAAATTCAAGCAAAAGTTTGCAGAAATCAGGTACAAAATACCCTTTAGGCACTTCAGGAGTATGAAAAATGTCTGAGTTAAATATTCTTCATAATAGAACAGAGGCATTAAGGTAGACATGGATTGATTCAAAATACAGAAAAGGCATCATTCAATCAATGGAACTTTATCATAACCTATAAAGAAAGAAAAAACAATTTATTTCAGTAGCATTTTAATCCAAAAGTCAACCAATTATAAGATTCCAGAGTGCAGGGCCGATATAAAACTTTAATATTCAAGATACTGCAACAGTTCAAATAAAGTTTTATTTTAATGTGCAGTATCATTTGGGTCTTGACATACTAGTTTTTGCTTCAATACAATTGCTAGTCCTGCTAATAATGCAGCAATATATGAGTATTAATTAACAGTTAGGTATAATCTGACCTTTTTTAAAAGAAGCTGTAAAATGAAAACTGAACCTACTGCTAGAATATTAGTTTTGACTAATAAGGCTGAGACCCTAGCTACTCTTTTGTTGACACTCCCGTATTTCCAAGATATTTGGCAAGAGCAAATTCACCATAACAAATATGACAAAGATCATTGCTTAATCATGTAAGGTTTCTCTTTGCAAAGAACAGTATGATCGCTGACTTTTATGAACTACTAAAAATTTAAATAGGAAATAAATCTACACCCCCAATCCTGAGTCATCACCCAAATTCCTTCCATGTCTGATTTGAAAACACCAAAGCTTTGTCTCAAGGGGGAAAAAAAGATAATTAAAAGCATAACATTTCTCCTCAGCTTGTTTCCAACAGAGCAAATGATATTTGGGGAAATCAGAGTTTTGGAAATAAAAGCCAAAGAAGCTTTCTAAACTGAACTGGTTATAACAGGAACCAGATTCATGGTTTGGTAGAATCCTTTCTGTAATCATATTTCTGTGGCAAACTTTACCATTCTGCACCCAAAACCATTTCTGCTCAAATGATCAACAGTATTATCCAGCTCCCAAATTCCCCATGAAGTACTCCGTAACGTCTGGACCTGAAAAACTTGCTCATATCCCATACAATGCACTTCAAGTCCAGGTGATATGGTTGCTTTTCTGTCTCGTATTTAAAAGGCAAATAAAATGAATACTGTAGTCTTGCTAATAGCAATGAATAAAAGTACTTGTGAATCAATAACGTATGGTGGCTTTAGAAAGGGGATAGATTTGTCTGTTTGGCTTAGAATAATTAGTATACAGCTCAATAAACAACCTAATTACATTGGGTTGCCTGTTTTCTGAAGTTCTTTGATACATGGTAAAAGTCTTTTATGGCATGGCAATAGGAAGTTTAAAATTCAGTTTACACAGATATTGCCAACAATCAAAAAGGACCCATACTATTAATAGTTTTCAGTAATGTAAAAGAAAATATCCATTATTTTTCATATGAAAATAATATTAAGGAAGAATCAAAGAAAAATTAAATATGAAAAATTAACCATTACTAAATTCTCTAAGTGGAAATCTCTTTTATTGTGGCTATGAAACAGGTACAAAATAATGTTTCGGTTTAGTCCATGAGCTGCACATAAACATCAATCTCAGTATATATTATACAGTCTCTATGTTCATATAGCTCACTATATTAGGGTCATCTGTCAACAGATGAAAGAAGAGAAACTGTTCTGTTGACCAGAATATCAATTCCTATGGTTAGTTCCATTAGTCCTCTCCTTGGCTTTCTACCTTTTATTACTGGACTATTCTCCAACCTCTTTTAATCAGTGACCAACCCTATTCCAGTTTCTAAGTCTGATGAATTGCAATCAAAATCTAGAAGCTGAGCCTGAAAAGCTAAGTCTTTTCCCTTATATAATAGTGTTGTTAGGAAAAACAAAGTTTATGATTATATATTTTTCAGCAAAGTGAGTTGGTTTCATCTTATGCAATAACTATCCTAACTCGGCAAGATTATTGCTTTGAGCTCCCAGTTTATGTTCTGTCATCTCTGATATGCTGCACACATACACAAAAGTAATCACAAAACTATATAATAATAATGATGGAACAGGGAGAACATTATTCACTCCTTGAACAAAAAGAGATATAAATATAATGAAAACCAACAAGAACAAAATGGCATTTACCTAGCTCATATACTGCCATAGAAAAAGACGTAATTGTTAAGGCCACTGTTCCTTCAGATACAGGATTGTGTCACTTTTTAACTGTGGTCCAAAGAGTGGATTCAACTGAGCCAGAATGGCAATCAGCCAGCTGCAAAATAAGAGCAGATTTATTAAAGAATTGGCTAATAAGGAATATTGACAAGGCAGCAATAGATTAAGTCTAGCATCTACACAAATACTAACAGAACTATAATTTCAAAAGAAAAGGACTATAGTAGTTTTAGGATTTACTTAGAAGTCCAGGATATATTTCTTAGAAAATGCCCTTTTCATTTCAAGGAATAGATAATCATATCAATTATCCTTTTCTAAAAGGGATAAAATGTTATATAACTAAAGATTCAATATCCCAATAATTTTCCCCTACCAAATTTTTAAGTTTTAGATTCTGAATTATGTTTTTGTAGCCAAATGACTTCATTGCACATGCTTGGAAAAATTGCTGAAGTACAAGGAAAAGTACAAGGAAAAAAAAGTCTTCCCTGTCCTGCTCCTGAAAATAAGCAATAAGTATCTCAAGCAGCCACCGAACGCTAAGACAAAAAATGGAAAATGAGAATGTCAGAGGAATTTGAAAGGAATACTACTGAGAAGGAGACAGTTGGCAAGAGGACTCTAAACTGCACTATTTTGTTGCAGACCTCTTTAGTTTCTTCTAATGAAATATGGTTCTGTTTTAGCATCATAGCAATTACATATATGACCTGTGTATACCTCTTAATCTGAACTATAAATTATCTTGTATTTTGTTTTCTAAGTGAATGTGTTCTGCCTTGAGAACATATACATTTATTGTCCTTTATACATAGACTTTATATGTAGACTTTTTGCTGAAAATGGAAAAAATGAAGCGAGTTTGGGACTGATTACAAAGGTTTGTTTATGGAAAGAAGGAAACTATGATAAGTAACATGAGAGGCTGGAAATGGTAATTACCATGTCTATGACTGCTACAAAGATGATCAGAATTCGTTTTTTTAGTATCTTTCCTTTATAGATTTCTTGCTGAGAATGGGAAAAAATGAAATGATTTTGGGACTGATTACAAAGGTTTGTTTATGGAAAGAAGGAAACTATGATATGTAAATGAGAAGGTGGAGATGGTAATTACCATGTCTATAATTGCTACAAAGATTATCAGAATTTGCTTTTTAAAATATCTTTCTTTTTTGTTTTTCCTTTTCCTTTTATTTTACTCTTTCCTTTTCTAGTTTTTCTGTTTCTGTGTTTTTTAAAAATCTTTGCAAGATCTTCCTTTAATAATTTTTTTTAAAAAAAAGAGAATCTGTATATATCTGTATGCCACTTTGCTACTGGTGATTTTTTTCCCCTTAGATACAAGAAAAAACATAAGAGGAAAGTTAATTATTTTTATCATACATCTCTAGCAAAGAAAAAGCTTTTACTCACATATTTTAATAATGTTATGCAAAATTGCTCTTAAGAACTTTTGAAATCACTGTGGTATATTACAATATACATGACCTTCCTTCTCAAAGAAGTGGTCACATTAACCAAACGGAAGTCACGGCCAAGACGCAAACATTTTTCACAATGCAAAACACAGAGGAAAAAGTAGCATGTTTGTTTTTGAATCACTCAATTTAACAATTCAGATTTGAAAATGGACTTTAAAATCTCTTTAAACTGTAGAGAATTACTGCTGAACTAATGTTCAGTATACAAAACAGGTTATGAACACAATGGTACATCTAGCTGCTATTTCTAGAATGCTTTTGAAGGAGGAGAAACAGCAAAGCAGCTTTGTAATGGGAGCTGCTATAAATGCAGAGAGCTTTGGCAGTCATGGAAAATTCCACACAAACCTGGATGCTTGCACCAGAAAATAAAATACTGATCAGATGGGGGATAAAACAACAGCAACCATAGACAGATACAAAGATTAACTATTTTTAGATTTTGTTAATTAATTTCCCCCTCTAATGTTAAGTACATGTTAAACAGTTGAACAAAAATGAGTCTAAATCTTGAAAATAAAATACAGAACCTTAAGAGGTATTAGCTTTTACTTATTTTACTGCTAGTAAGCGGGGACTCCAGGATAGATAGCTACATTATAGATATCTTTACCTACATCAAATTGGTAGCACAATATTATATGTGGTCCTTTCTAGAAAAAAACCCTCATGTTTTCTTATCTTCTCCATATAATGTGCAAGTACCACTGCAAATATTTACTTATGGCTGCCTAAGTCAGTATTTCTATCAATTTATATTTCAAAAAAAATGAGAAGGCCCTTCAGAAGTTGTTGATAAAGACAGTGTTTTCTACAGAGTATGGTCTCTGCTCTTACCAATATTTATTTCCTATCATGTGCTGTTGTGCAGCATCAAAAAGCTTGGAATGCACTCTATGGTCTATGCTTAGTTCATAAGCAAACACAGGGCTTTAGTTCCTAGCCATAGTTAATTATAATTCCTCATTCCAACCAACTGTGGAATGTAATCTTTGAAACTAACAGAGATTCTATGACAAAAATGTAGGAAATGTCTTCCGAAAATTGATTATTTTGAAAAAGAAAATGCATTCCTAGGAGCTTACAAAAGCAAATGGGGTTGCGGGTGGGAGACTGAATAAATGTAAACAGACTCTTTTTGTTATACTGAATACTGGGCTTTTAGAAAGCAGACTAGTATTACTCAAGACTTTTGGAAAAGCATACTCACAAAAACACAAATATACTGCACAGTACACACCTATTATCATGAATTCCCCAATGAAATACCATGGCTAATACACAGCTTTCTATGTTTTTCAGGGGCAAATTACCCAGTTTCCAAATTACCCTGGATTTTTCACAACCCTTTTAGGCAAGAGTTAGTTTAATGACTGCATAGACAAACAGGCAAAACATATCCATGAACACCAACTAGCAGACAGAAGGTATGACAAATGCATTGTAAGCCGCCCTGAGTCTCTGGAAAAGGGCGGCATATAAATCGAACTAACAAACAAACAAACACACAAATAAATAAATAACAAAAACTATTTAATTTCACAACATATGGACAGACTCAACCATAGTTTCAATTGGGAAACTGTGACCATCCTAGACCAAGCCAAGTCCAAAAACACTAGGGAATTTCTAGAAGCCTGACAAATTAGCCATCAATAGCCACATGGACATAAAGAATATCTATATACTGTGCAAAAGAGATAATCAATAAGCCAAAAGGGGAAGAAAAACCCCCAAACACCTCTCCACCAGCAATCAGCACCCAGATACGCATAGGTCAACTTCAAGATTAATGTCAGACCAACAATCTAGTAAACAATACTCCAATCAAGGAACTGTCGAACTGCCAAGAGTAAGCAGCCCAACCAAAGAAACTCTAAAACCATCCCACCAACACTGACAGGGGAGCCACTAGAATATAAACTGAGAGTAAACTCCACTCCTTACTAGCACTGAAGATGTTACCTAGTTTGGGTAATGAAATGTCTGCAAGAAAACCAGCAAGCTCAGAGAGCATTAAGGACCCTTCAAGAATTAGTTTAAATTCTTCTGAACATGGAAGATATTATTAACTTGAAAAACAGATTTAATCGCTGAACACAAGAAAAACTGATTCACGCTGCAAACAGAGCAATTCCAGACAATGTCAGTACTGTCTTTTGCAGAGTTCATGTGGGTTCACTTCAGTATATTCCAATAGTCTTTTATTGCTCAAGGGTATGAAGAAAAGAGAAAGAGCTCCTTGTGCCAGTTATGTCGTGTTAAGGCTTTGTTTCCTTGAACAAGATAAAACAGGTTTAGCAGTCCCAAAAATATATTGCTGGAATATTGTACATAAACTAAAAGCAAGAATTTGTTACTAATATCTGATTTGTTATTTTAATGTAAAATATAGGTCCTAAAGGCAAACATCAAAAGGAGATAAAGCTGAGCCCTTGATAGCAAGGTAGCTGCTTAATATTTCACTCATCCATCTATTGAAATAATTAGTTATAGCTGGAACAATAGAAACCCCATTAGTACAGCAACAGTGACATTCAGAGCTGCTGTTTGAATACTGCATTCTTCATTGGAAGCACAAAAATTAGGATTATTAAATTAAGAAAAGTCATGTATTCATTATGAACTATAGACAGCATGCAGGAATATTGGGAAATGGGAAATCTGCTACAACCATCTTCTAATGCTATCTGCTAAAACTGAATAACATAATGGACAACTGGACAGAAAGTGAGCTTAACTATGCAGCTGACAAGCTGAAGCAGGAAATGTAGTTAGAAAGACATAAAATTAGTGCGTGACCATTCAACTCTTAAGAAGCTCTTCACCCTAAGCTTTATGCTAAGACATTATTTTTACATGTTTTAATAATAACAGAATGACCAAAGAAGATTTAAATTGTGCATCTCATACCTTACTATCACTTGCCAGGGAGAATTTCCACTCAGGTTTTGCTGCAATTCACACAACTTAAATAAACTCATATAGACTGAGATGCTGTTTATGTAAGATGGTTAAGTGTAACATGGCTGTTTAGAAGTATCAGGAAAATTAAAAGAAATGAATGTGATTTATAAACAGTCAAGGATAATGCCTATCCTTTTATTCTCTGAAAGATAAAAATGCTAATTAAAACGTTCTTGAAGGTATATTAGTAAGTTATTACCAAGTGATAAAATTACATACAATATCACCATAGCACTAAAAATTAGGTTTCCAGTCATTCAAACAGTTGTAATCCTGTTCTATACTCTAAGATAGTATTTGGTTTCCTCTACATGTGTCTTCCCAGTGTGGTGGCTTCTAGATCTGGTGTCTGAGAATTTGGGGAGTTGTACTTCAAAACACATCTGGAAGATGTCAGGTTGGGCAAGGATGCTCTCTATTGTGAATGAGCAATCATTACTTTGCAGACATGCATAATCATATTTCAAGCCAGTGAAGTACCACAGCCTCCCCTGCTTTCATGAACAGTAGAAAAGTATCTGAAATTATATTTGTGTAAATGAGCTGTACCCATCATAAATATAACCATGTTAAATGATATTTGTTTAATAAAGGTATCTCTACTTCAAATGTAATATCTGCCTCCAATTCAGCTTGACTCCAGTGTCTGCATGAGCAAATCTGGGTTGGTAGCAATGAATTATACAGCAGGCACTTCTGCTTTCCTCTGAGAAAATTTTTGGTCTCCCCAAGCTAGCCAAGCTTTGCCTTTCTTGTTTGCTTCCCAAGTATTACGTCCAACACTGCTTAGTATTTTGGGGATCAGGGAAGATCAGCTAGTGCTCCCATCTGCTATGACAACTTCTATTTCTAAAATTATAAAGTATAAAATTAATGTATAGGACTCACTGATGAAATGGAAAAAAGCAGGTGATGCGGGAGAAAAAAAGAAGAGCTTTAATCTGAAAAACCTCAGCATGTTTTCCATCAATGTAAATTCTTTTTTTTTACTATTAAAGTCTTATTTCTATTTGTTAATTGTCATTAATAGTTGTTTATACTTGTTTCAAATATTTGTTGTGGTTTGCTGCCTAGTCTCATTTGTTAGATGGGCAGCTACAGTATATACATTTGCTAAATAAATACAATAAAGTACTACCTTGGGCACGTAACTCATGCTGCAGAATCACTATATAGTATAGTATTGTTTTGCAGATCTTGAAATTTCTCAATGGATAACACATTTACCATATGCTGAAAAATTATGGTCAAAGCCCTTGGCACTAAAATGTTTTAGGCGAAAGGCCATACGTTGTTCAATATAGAAGGTTCCATTCATAGCATTTTGAAGTTTTATTTTAAATAAATACAAACAAGCTGTTGCCTGTCACTATCAATAATAGTATCAGTTGGCTGTATCAATAGTCTGAGTCACCATAGAGGGCTGCAGGGGGTGGGTAACTAACAAAAATGCCTTGTGATAATACAACACATACACACCGTGATATATGTACTTGCATACAATATTGAAATCGAAGTACGAATAGTGACAGGGTTGTGTCATGATGCATGTTTTACCATTTCGCTATCACTGTAGTTTAAAGCAGATGCTTGGGCTATAATATAAAGGTAGCTTTTTGCATTCAAGGACCTACTTGGTTCACCACTTACTACAGTCAAGTTCAAATAACAGAACTGGCTCCAGATATTTTTGATGGGTAACTGAATACACTCACTGACATATTGGACCCTGCCGTTGTTGCAGATAAGTACAATTTTGGGGGAATTAAATGGGGGTGGGTGGATGGTCATTTCCCCCTCATACATACTGGCATTCTACCAGATCAGGAGTGCAACAGTCGCTTCCTTCCATCTATTGCAATGGATAAGCCACTGGGTAAATTCACTTGCAAACAAGAAGAGAGGCTGACAATCACCGGGATCTCATACTCACTAGCTTAACTAGTAGGTGCTGAAGGGAAGAGAGGAAATATGTTAGCTTTGGTGTGTCTACCAAGATAGGTGGGTGTAAGCAATGCTGAATTCACACATATCTTCTGAAACTTACATTCCCAATCATATTTCCAAGTTTATTAACTCCTTATTTATTACCAACACAATCTCTCAACACTGTGAAAAATTCTCAAAGTACTTTATGGATGGCTGTACACAAAATATTTTAAAATATTATCTGACAGATTGGTAGCCAAGAACTTAGGATAATATAACTTCCTTCTTTTGCTAGTAGGCTAGCCTAAAAGAAAAATGTATAAAAATGGCTAATATTACTATAGGTGTATGTTGTGTGAATGTATGTATGTGTGTAAATCTGGAAATTTCCTGACTACTTCAAAGACGGTGGGTGATGATCCTTCATACATTAATCTACAATTGTTAAGAGCCAACGATAAGGAATACAGGGACTTTCATTCAATGCAACATTAAAACAGAGAAATCATGATGCAGAGCATTTTTAAAAGTCATTGGGGTCATAGCTTCATATTTATGAGTCTTTGGGTTTGTTGAACCATAAATAAGTATAATGTGTATAAAAACAAGTTATGTAGGACTTCTATCTCCTAGGCTGCTTCCAGCTACAGAAAGTTAAATTTTGTTTAGGAATAAACAATGTGACTCACAGTTTATAAAGGCAAGATGAAGGTCAATGCTTAGCTAAAACTTGCTATACACAATGGTATTTCAGGTTATTTGCTTGTTTTTCTGTTTTCATTATTACAGTATTCAGGAATATTATTTCTGCAACTATTCAGAGAATTTAAAGACTAGCAGAAGATACAGCTTATTAAAATGCACAGATTGTTAAAAAGTATAGCAATACCATAGAACAAAAAAGCACTTAGCCTTCATTCCTACTACAGAATCCAGATACAGAATCCTACTAAAATAGTTTAACTTGACAAATAAAAATAGTAAGTAGAAACAATACTAAAGTAGGTAATATTAAAAGATGAACAAGTTGCATATATATTTGCCACCAATAAACACTGAATGACAAAAAAACCATGAACACTTACAGATAAATACTATATGTCATGTACACATTTTCTTGCATTATTCACTATGATGCAAGTCTTCCCATTCCAAAATCAAGACACTAAACTCAAAATACGGTATGTTGTAGTTACAGCATAGATTTTATCACATATGCAGTGGTGGGATTCAATTTTTTTAACAACAGGTTCTGTGGGCGTGGCTTATTTGGTGGGTGTGGCTTGGTGG
>JANHZT010007555.1:42117-52333 GCA_032468215.1 Stegonotus admiraltiensis | reverse complement strand
TGTTCTTCAAGGGGAGCCCCATGTAGAGAGCGTTACAGTAGTCCAGGCGGGAAGTGACGAGGGCATGAGTGACTGTGTGCAGGGAGACCCGATCTAGATAGGGCTGCAACTGGCGAATCAGGTGAACCTGATAGAAAGCCCCCTTGGTCACGGCCGCCACATGGTCTTCCAGGGATAGCCGTGCGTCCAGGAGGACGCCCAAGTTGCGAGCCCCATCTGTGTTTATTTATTGTGTTAGAGATTAAAACTGAGAATGTTTATTATATTTATTTCAATTCACGCACCTCCTGAAAGGATCTCAGGGATCCTCAAAACACACTAACAACTGCTGCTATAATAAGTAAATGCTTCTAAGGAATCACAAGGTACTCTTCAGTTGCCAACACAAACCTTAGAATGTTATTCCAGATTTCTCACCGAGATAATAACAAACGTGTGGATCAAAATAGTCCATCCAGGAAATCCTCTTTACTGATGAACAACCTGTATTCCATCCAAGGATGTCATAGAATAAGACATTAGCAGGCCTGATTTGTAAATCAGTTGTCCCAGAAGACCGAAGGGAGGAGTTTACACATCAAATGGAATGCAGAAGAGACAGAATACTGAACAAGTCCAGGAAACAGCACCACTCAGAATAAGTAGTTGCATTTGTCTTTTCTGTATTTGACCAAATGTTGGTGATACAGACCCCCATGACCCTCCTCCCTTGACTTCAGCAGACGTCAAGCATTAAGTGACAGCAGTATTAACTGAAAACAAGGATATACAGGTGATCCTCAACTTACGACCACAATTGAGCCCAAAATTTATGTTGCTAAGTGAGAAATTTGTTAAGTGAGTTTTGCCCCATTTTACAACTTTCCTTGCCACATTTGTTAAGTGAATCACTGCAGTTGTTAAATTAGTTACACTGTTGTTAAGTGTATCTGTCTTCCCCGTTGACCTGTTTGTCAGAAGATTGCAAAAGATGATTACATGATCCTGGGTCTCTGCAACCGTCGTAAATGTGAAACAATTGTCAAGCATCTAAATGTAAATCACGTGACCTTGAGGCAATGGTCATAAGTGTGAAAAATGGTCATAAGTTACTTTTTTCAGTGCTGCTGTAACTTCGATCCGTCACTAAGCCAAGGGTTGTAAATTGAGGAGTACCTGTAAAGAAATCCTTGCCCTCAACTCTGAAAGAAAAGATTGACTCAGTGCAAAGATTTCAGTCTGACCTTTTTGGAGGCAGGACATATGCAAGAAAATAACCACTGGAATTCCCAACGCATAAGCCTGAAACAGGAAAATGTCTCTCAAATTGATATCACCACTTCCTCAGTGAGTGTATGGCTGCAAACATTTTGGTGCATCTAGAAGCATACAAGTAATGTGAGATGGGAGTGGGAATTTGGTGGGGAAATGTTCTACAATTCAAAAGAAGATAGGTTCCCGCCATCTCCCATCTTCAGAAAAAAAAGGAAACGACAGCTATTACATATTGAGATAATAGCACTATTCTCTGTACTTTTTCCAACATGTTATCATTCTATTTATGATTTCAAAGGAACTCTTTTGTACTTTCTTTTGTGCACAAACCACAGCAAAATTGTTATCTGTCCAGATTCACACCAATATTTATTACGATAAAAAGCAAGAAAAAGCCCAAATTCTGTAAACTAGTATATACATGTAGAAAGTGCAAAGGGAAGTTATGGCTGTTGCAAAGAACAAAGTTAAAATGAAGTATAATGTGAACTGTTCTGAACATGTTATAAATTTTAGCTGAACAAAGTAGGAGAATTTGCCCGCAAATGAATTCTTTTTACAGGTGTTTTTTTCCTTGTGCTACGTTTTCTACAATTCTAACAGTAACATTACATATTTTTTTAACAAGATATGTGCACCAAATATTACATTTTGAGTAAGGATTATCTCAACTCTTCAACCTTCATTGAACTGAATTTCACTCAACTTTATTGATCTGAGCTCTTCAAGCATTATTGTATGGAATGATTTGCTTAAAATACTTAAATATGTTCTACCATCATTCATCTCAACGTCTTCAATATAGCAAACACAATATAATTTGCTATTACAAAACTTGCAGCTGTAAGATTTTCTTGATAATAAAAAATTGTCTTATTTTGGCAATATTTTGCAACTCTGTATCCACATGCTTGCTATATTATTTGTGGCATCAGTTGGACTAATTAGTTTATTCCTCCTCAATTGGAGAATATATGGAAAACACCATTTCTACAGAGTATTATTAATTAGGTCAAAAGGTGGATGATGATTATATCACCAGTTAGATCATTATAATAATAGCAGCCACCAGTTACAAATCTGGGTTACCTATGAAAGAGATTATTTGATTTATGATGTATCAGCAAGATGAGGTAGAGAAGGCCGTTAAAAATTACAATGAATGTTGTCTGAGGTACATCAACCTACCACTAATCCTGCCCAGGAAATACCAAAGGCATTTAACTTGTGGCTTAATTTTTCCAAACCACTTGAGTCATTCACTTAGTGGAATAGGGTACCTGTTTGTGACTGTCAACCTTAAAGAAATCCAAATATGGAACACTGACCTCATTTCCTTTATTTGTTCTTGGAGTCAGAGCTCTCTTCCTTGCCTTAATTTGCTCTTTTTACACGTAAATAAAAAACCAGAGCTCTGAAGGATAATGTGAGGTTTTTGAAATTTTAATGTTTTCATTTTCTTATTTCTCCAGCAAAAGGAAAAGAAGAACAGACAGAGTTGTGACATTTCATCTTGCAAGAAGAAGGGATTAAAAAAAAGGGGGGGGGATTGAAAGGTTAATGTTATTTCATTTTATCCCAAAAGTACCCCAAAGAAAAAAAGTATAGAAATTTGAATACATTACACTTAGATTTCACTTAATCTCTCAACCTGAATATCAATAAAATAATGTGGTTTCCTGGAGGAATGTGCAATAAGGTAATCCACTAACACCTTAATTGTCCAAGAATAGATTTCAAATGTTCCACATTCATTCAGCCTTAAAAGATATGCTGGACAATGATAAAGGAGGAAGCTTCAAGAATCGAGCAGACTTCTTCGGCACTGCATGTCAGGGAACGTATGTGTCTGCCATCTGGAGATGGTTCAATTTATATTTTTGTAAATGTTAACATTCTAGCTAGGGGGCACTCAAACATCAAAGCACAGAACAGGAAGTTAAATCAACCAATCAGCATTTAGGGCACGCACCTCCCCACAACACACAGTTGGGATTCAGGAGGTATGTGTATCTGCCCGTCCACAACTATCTGCAATTTATGCTTATCAACCCCTTCACATATAGGTATACAGCAATGCATATGTGCAGTGGTAGGCAACTCTAAATCAAACTTCAGCTTGATTTGTCATTTATTGGCTACCTCCTCCAGCATCCAAGATCGTACTCCTGAACATTGACCAAATATATTTTCCCTTTTTAAAAGAAAATAACCCTACAAATGACATGTTAAGTGTCTAAGTCAGGGGTCTCCAACCCCCGGTCCATGGACCAGCATGCCAAAAACTGGATCGTGCAAATTTTCCCCTGCAGGCTGGGGAAAAACCTCTCTACACGGGAACCGGTCCCTGGTGCCCAAAATTATTGGGGGCCACTGATCTAAGTGATACACTTAACATCACTACCACTCCTCTTTTAGCTTTCAGAAGCCATTAGAAACATAATAATAGTAATAAAGTACAACTCCTGGCTAAAGTGTCTCCCTGCGACAAAGAGAATCTGAGACATTGTCATACCGGACACCCAGCGCCATTGAGCTACTGCTGTGAACAGGGATGCCTTGTTATGCTCCCCAGCCATCAAGTTATTGGTTTGTCAGCAGAATACCCCAAAGCACTACATACCAGGGATGAGCAATTTACTGTATCCAAAAGTACATGTTCTCCAATCAGCGAATTGACTCAATCAGACAGAAAATGTAAGGCAAAACACATTCGTTTTGGAAAAATACTCGTCCAAAATTCCTGACACCCAACTTTTCAGACAGATACGAAGTTAACCAAACAGGAATCTGCTGATAATGTAATGGCTTATAAGGTGTCTATTTAGAGGCTTCTGATGCTGCCATTTATTTAGGGAAACCTGCACTGCAAATGTGATGCTTCCTCAGGTGTTATTGTTAAGGAAGAAATTGCTGATTAAGAGATAAAGAACTGTTGTGTTTTCATCAGGACTCGGACAATACATTTACAGGAAGTTTTACATCAGGAAATGCTTCCTCTATCCTTACCAAACTTAGAGCCAGACTACGTATGATAATAATTACATAGCTCCACCCTTAACTATAAAGCAGTGTTATTTTATATTTCATTTGTTAAAAAAAAGATTGTGGAATAGCTAGTGCCAACTAAGATCACAGCTTGGAAATAGGGAGGCTTGTTTTCCCCCCTCTCCTGCCACACACATTTCCAATATGTGTTTTTCAAAAAAAAGTACGAAGCAAGATATATTTTTCCTATCAATGCAAATAGCCAGCATCAGGGATCCAGCAGGATTCACACTGAGAGCAGGACTAAAATATCATCAAAATAATATCTTTTTGAAATGCCACATAATGTAGCACATTGTACTAAATATATTTTAGGATATTAAAATATGTATTCCTCACTCTGAGGAATAGTAGAGCCCTCTGGAAAGAGGAGCACTGAAAAGTCTGAAGATAAGTCAGTCACATACACGATATAAGAATTATTTTTAAGAAAAATCTGAAAAAAAGCTTGTAAAAACTGTAATCCCCAAAATAGCAAAACAAATGTGAATAAACCTGAAAGAAGAAAATGTCTTTGAAAATCATAAAACACAATCAAAGTTGCCTCTTTTTATTTCAGCCATCATCAAATCCCAACACAAGCAGGATCTCTCAGTGACTTGATGCCACAATCTATTCATTCAAATGCTCTTTTCAAGGGAAAGTCATCCATGCTTAATACCCAAAGAATTATGTGTCATGGGTAACACCGTGAGTTAATCATGATCTAGGCCGGATGCCAGTGAGTAATTCACAACCCAGGCTTGATTTGTTCATCTTAAGTGTCACTAATTAAACCTGATTTTTGCTTTGTAGAAAGAGAACTTGAAGGAGGAAGTTCATTTGCTACTGACTGGAAAAATCATCTCTATGATTTTATTTTATCAGTTTCAAATAATTTATTTCAATATGAACATCACAGGAAACAGCCTTTATTTTATTTATTCATTCATTTAAGGTGTGCAGCTGAATTCAAAGCTTAAGAGTAACATGTGACAAACCAATTCAAAATTTTGCCTTATATCCAAAGCAATTTAGTTCATAGCAACAATTTGGAGACCAATTCTAAAACCACAGTGTGATCAACACACTCAAGTAAGAAAAACAAAATTAAAACTTCTAATAGGTGGAAGTTTTCATCCTTACTGCACAATACCCGGTTGGAGAAAATTGTCTGTCTTACTATAACACAAATATGTCAGCGATTTAATATTATCTTCTGTAAACAATAATATAGCACAACCCTTACTGGATAATCAGGAAACGTGCTTACAACTATTAGGGCTTTACACATAAAGTGGGGGGGGGAGAGAATCTGAATATGAACACTATATTTTCCAGTAGATCTCTGCAAGTAGCTGGAATGAAAAATGTACACGTTTTGTATTTTAATAACTGGAAAATTCATTTTTGTCACAAACTATGCATATCCTATTCCAATTGTTCCTGATCTAGCAATATTTTTCTGTGATCCTAATTTTTCCAAAAATCAAATAGTTCCAAACTGTAGCTTGACATTTTTCCATTATAGGCTTTCTTAATTATCCAAATTTAGCAACACCAAATTAATAATACAGCAAAATAGTTGTCTTTGCCAACAGGGCTATTTATATCTTTGAAATGTTGAATTACAACATCCTCTCAATTTATTTTCTCTCAAGAGAAAAACAAATGCTATTTTATATTTAACCTTATCCCTTGAATCCAGAAGGGATAATTTTATTCCCTGTGTGTCTCACTCAGTTTTAAAAATAACGGAGCTAATTTCCTACGTTGCTATATTTATTAGTCTATGGTGGCAAAAAAAATCTGGGGTCTGATAGCACCTTTTCCAATTGCAGAGACTGGCTAGACTGATGGAGATTTATACTGAGATGAAATGTGGAAAGAAAAGGGGGAGGTAAAATTCTAAGATTACACGCCAATAAGGAAGTTCTAATCCACTGATTAGTGAACCCATGACTTCAAGAATTCTGAATTTGATCGGACAGGTGACATACTACATTCTAGTCAAAATCAAGTAACTGAAGAAGCTATTCCAACATAGTCTTACTTTCTATGGGCAGGAACAACTCAGATGTCGTTAGCTTTTTTATACAGATAGCCCTCAATTTATTCAACATACAATGGTTAATTAAGATAGCAATGGATGGATCCAAGTTAAGACAGCACTGAAAAAAGTGATTTATAGCCCTCCTCAAAGTTACGATTGTCACATCAACCCCACAGTCACATGATCATAATTTAGGTGCTTGGCAACCGCCATGATGGTTGCAGCATCTAGCAATCATGATTGCCAATTTGCAATCTTCCCTGTCGGCTTCTAACAATCAAAGTCAACAGGGAAGCTTGCAGGGAAGGTCATAAATTGCAATCACGTTTCACTTAATGACCCCAGTGATTCACTTAATGGCAGCAGCAAAACGGTTGTAAAATCGGATGCCTCACTTAATCACCCTGTGGCTTAACTATGAATTTTCTGGCCCCAATTGTGGCTGTTAAGTTGAGGGCTACCTGTTATTATAGAAATTGTTTCTAAAATTCCACTGATAGAAAAAATGGAGAGATTTGTGGTGACATACGCACTTCTTCATTTTTGCATTCCAACTATTTTTATTCTTGTATGTGGCAGTGGTGAAATCTAAAATTTGTTACTACCGATTCTGTGGGCGTGGCTTGGTGGGGGTGTTATGTGACTGGGTGGGCATGGCCAATTTTTTTTACTTTTAAAACCATTTTTTCTACAACCTCTTTGGCGAAGAGGTTGTAAAAAAATGCTTTCAAAAGGTTCTGATGATCCCAGCTGAGTTGTCTGATTGGCAGAGGCTTTTTTTCTTTTAAAAGCCTTTGACGATCCAGCTGAGCTGCGTGATCATCAGAGCCCTTTTTTTTTTACTTTTAAAGCATTTTTTCGGCCAAAGAGGTTGTAGAAAAAATGCTTTTAAAGACTAAAAAAAAAGCCTCTGATGATCATGTGGCTCATGGGGGGGGGGCAGGGATTTTTGCTACCAGTTCTCCGAACCACCCGCCTCCATCACTACCGGATCAGGCGATCCGGTCCGAACTGGGGGCATTTCACCCCTGCTTTAATTGAACTATCAGTATGCCAAATTTTCTGAACAATGCCTACCCAAGAAGCAATAGGTGAAACGTAAGCCTGTAAATATTGTAATACAGGTTAGTCCTCAAAGTACAACAGTTCATTTAGTGACCATTCAAAGTTACACAGCACTGAAAAAAGTGACTTATGACCATTTTTCACACTTACGACCATTGCAGCACCCCCATGGCCGTGTGATAAAAATTCAGATGTTTAGCAACTGACTCCGATTTATGACAGTTTGCAGTGTCTCGGGGTGATATGATACCCTTTTGCAACCTTCTGATAAGCAAAGTCAATGGAGAAGCTGGATTCATTTAACAACGGTCTTACTAAAATAACAATGGCAGTGTTTCACTTAACAGCCGTGGCCAGAAAGTTCGTAAAATGGGGCAAAACTCACTTAACAAGTGTCTCACTTAGCAAAAGAAATTTGGGACTCAGTTGGGGTCGTAAGTTGAGGACTACCTGTATCTATTGTATGGACTTCCTTTCTGAATTGAAAGGCACCTCTTGACGCAAAATCAGTGCTCAGGAGATCATCACTGAAAACACCACCCATAAAAGCAGCATAAAAAGAAAATAACTAAATTACACCAGAGATGATAGGGTGTAGGATTAGGCCCAACTAAAAAGAGATGATAGACAGACAGACGAGAGAGAGAGGGGGGGGGAGGAGAGAGAGAGAGAGAGAGAGAGAGAGAGAATCGATCAGGGGTGAAATGCTACCGGTTCGGACCCATTCGGGCAAACCGGTAGTAGAAAATCCAACTGGTTCAGGGGAACCGGTATTTCTGACGATCAGCTAGGTGACGATCAGCTGTGATGAACAATTTATATTAGCTAGAATCATCTGATTTCCTGCTTTCTAGCTAAACTAAATCATGTGGCACAGCCGATTCCCACCCCTCGCTGTTCTACTTACCTTTGCAGACTCGGAAGGCTTCAAAATGTTCCCTTTTTAGCACACAGTGCTAAAAAGATAAATGTATGGATGGCTGGATGGCTGGCTGGATGGCTGGCTGGATGGATATAGATAGATAGATAGATAGATAGATAGATAGATAGATAGATAGGATAGAGAGAGAGAGAGATAAGATAGATAGATAGATAGATAGATAGATAGATAGATAGATAGATAGATAGATAGAGATAGGCAGACAGAACGGTAGATAGATAGATGAAAGAGAGATGAGAGAGAGATGATAGAAAGAAAGAAAGAAAGAAAAGAAAGAAAGAAAGATAGGTAGATAGGTAGATAGGTAGATAGATGATAGAGAGAGAGACAGACAGACAGACAGAAAGAGAGATAGATAAATGAAAGAGAGAGAGATGAGAGACAGAGAATGATAGATATGTAGGTTGGTAGGTAGGTAGGTAGGTAGATACAATAGAGAGAGAGATACAATAGATAAGATAGATAGATAGATAGATAGATAGATAGATAGATAGATAGATAGATAGATCAAATTGTCTTTGGAAGAAAGACAGAGTTCAACATTCAAATAAAATACAGGTAGCCATTCTTTTAGTGACTGTCTGAAGTTACAACAGCACAGAAAAAAGTGGCTCACAACCAGTCCTCACACTTACGACCGTTGCAGCATTCCCCATGGTCACGTGATCAAAATTTGGTTGCTTGGAGATTGGTATGTATTTATAACGGTCGCAGCATCCTGGGGTCACGCGGCCACCATTTGCCACTTTCCCAGCCAGCTTCTGGCAAGTGAAGTCAATGGGGAAAGCTGGACTCGCTTAACGCCCACTGCATCTATTTAATAAATGCAGTTATTCCCTTAGCAACCACGGTGAAAAGGTTGTAACATCAGGCCCAACAGCCTTGCTTAGCAATGGAAATCCTGGTCCCCCATTGAGGGCTACCAGTATTCATCCCCTGTCCCAGTTAATTCCTTTTCCTGGTTGTTGTAACACTTAGCATCTTCCTAAGTGTCTCGGAAACATTAAGGGGTGGAAGAAAAATAAAAGAATACTTGGCAATCGATAAACGTCAGCCCCATGCTGCTGCCTTGGGGGATCTAATCCGGACGGATGCCTTTCCAGGGTTCTCGATTTCAGGGCGAAAGGAACTGCAATTCATACTTTCATTGGCTGGTGTACAATGAAAACAACGGCATGTTAAGCTTTTCCCGTTTAAAAAACAAGGCCATTCACATCCAGATCTCTCGGTCCGGCTGACGGAATAACACCCTGTGTTTTTAGCACCGCTTTGGGTTAAGCTCTGCAAAGAACAGAAATAAACAATGTTGATTTGTGGTTATGAGGGCATGAATCCTCTTCTCCTCTGACTTTAACTACGACCAGGTGAGACTTTACTAACAGGCTTTAGCAATATGAACGTTTAATTAAAGTTGGACTTAAGTTGGTTTTTATTTTAAAGAAAAAATGCTAACGCCAGAAGCGTTCAATGTAGAAATATTGCTTTTAAAATGAAGTGGAATAGCCTTTTCTCCATCTCAGCGTCTCCCAGGGACTGGGCAATCATTCCATCCTCAACCAGCCAGGTTGAGGGCGGCTGACCACAGATACTGTAGAACAGGGGTCTTCAAACCTTTTAAACAGGGGGCCAATTCATGGTCCCTCAGACTATTAGGGGGCCGGACCGGCTGGATGGGCGTGGCTAGGTGGTCATGTAACTGGGTGGGTGTGACTAGGCAGTCATGTGACTGAGGGGGTGTGGCCAATTTAGCAGTCCATTAAATAATACACACAAATTAAACTTTAATTTGCTATTTATTTATTTGTTTGTTTGTTTGTTTGTTTGTTTGTTTGACTTATATACCACCCTTCTCCAAAAGGACTCAGGGCGGTGAACAG
>JANHZT010007555.1:7986-21092 GCA_032468215.1 Stegonotus admiraltiensis | reverse complement strand
GGAGAGCAAAAAACGGGCCTACTGGGCCCACCGTGCCATCACATGCCAAAAGCGGGGGGAGCACGGAGGGGCGGGGCACATAGAATTATGGATGTGGGCACACGTGCATGTGACCCCACTGTGCTCCCCCTGCTTTTGGCACACGATGGCAAAAAGGTTAGCCATCACTGCTATAGGAGTTGGAAACTGAAGGCATTTTCTGAGGTGATTATACTCCTTCAGATGACAGTTTCAGTCACTTGTGGGAAAGGAAGAGGAGCTGGCCCAGTGGCTTCTCCCTTATGGGTAGGATCAGTTCATTCCCCCCCACTATGTAAGGACTACATAAACCAGTGGGAAAGGTCATCTGGCAGTTTGGGGTTTGGCATGATCAGTACAGTAAAAATACCCATCTCATATTATCACCCCAGGCCACTCTAGTAATATTATTTCTTTACTGCATTTCTATGCCCACTCAATTTAGGCAATGTGATATGGGTGGCCATATAAATGCTTTCTCAAGGAAACTCCTGCTGGAACTGCAGGCAGCAGGAGGGACCAGGGGCCCTTGACCCAGCTTCTGAGGGTGCACCAGCTGCAATCCTATTGAGAGAAGAGAATCTTGCCACAGTAAGTCATGTCCTCATCACCATCTCTTTGGACAATTGTTAACATGCTCCACATGGGGCTATTTTTAAAAGACACTTGAAAATTCAGCCAGCAAGTGCAAACTGCCAAGTAGTTCACTGGCTACAATAGTTTCCACATGCTATTTAAAGTATTGATCTTGGACTATTGACTACTGACAGTCCTTAGGGATTGAGGTAGAGTATAAATAGAAAAATAAACAGGAACAGAAAAATATATATGTATACAAAGTTCTACAGTTTCTTCAGTAAAAGACTATATTTCTTTGTAATTGTGCATACATAATGTATGTCTGCAAGCAATTAATTCACAAGTTGCATCTCAAATCCACACAGTAATAGGGTTCATAAATCTTTCCCCTCTTAAAAGACTTCTGCCTGATATGCTACATAGCATGGGAGGATCTAAATAAAAATATTAAAACACTAGTCTGTCAGCAATAAGAAAAGTCTCAATTTACCGGTATATCTCGAATTCAAGAGAAACACACAGCATAAATGCATTTCATAACAAAACACAAATAAAGCCACTCTTCTTGACCTACAGTTCTATTATTTCCTGAATTGCAAAAAACAAGAGCAGAGGAAAGCCAGACACTGGGCTTATGCTGGAAATAAGATGTTAATATAGAATTGCTTGAAAGCAGCAAGCATCAGAGAAAGGAAGTCCCTTCAATCTGAATAACACTCAGACATTTTTACAAAAGTAATAGTTTACTGAACATAAAAGTGTGGATAGACAGAAAATATTCACATTTACCCTCTTTCCCCCAAAATAAGACATCCCCTGATAATAAGCCCAATCGGGCTTTTGAGCACATGGCAATAAGGCCAAGCACTTATTTCGGGATTCAAAAAAATATAAGACAGGGTCTTATTTTCAAGGCAATGGTTCACATATCCATCTACTAATGGATCAAGCACCCTCTGGGGAGAGGGAGAAACTATATCTCTTGATACTCCTTTCAGTTCTGTACAATCTCTATAAATCTGCTATACAATGCTGGGAAACAGTCTCCATGGTATAAGAAATGGCACTGGGTGAACTCCCTATTCTGCCATCGCAAATTACTTACTGGACTGCAGGAACACTTTTGTTTGTAAAATGGCAACTTAATAAGGTAAAGGTAAAGGAGGTTCCCCTCGCACATATGTGCTAGTCGTTCCCAACTCTAGGGGATGGCGCTCATCTCCGTTTCAAAGCTGAAGAGCCAGCACTGTCCGAAGACGTCTCTGTGGTCATGTGGCCGGCATAACTAAATGCCAAAGGTGTACGGAACGCTGTTACCTTCCCACCAAAGGTGGTCCCTATTTTTTTATTTGCATTTTTTATGCGCTTTCGAACTGCTAGGTTGGCAGAAGCTGGGACAAGAAACGGGAACTTACCCTGTTACGCGGCACTAGGGATTCAAACCGCTGAACTGCCAACCTTTCGATCAACAAGCTCAGTGTCTTAGCCACTGAGCCACTATGTATTTTATTTTAAATAAATATTTTAAATATTTTAGCTAATAAGTTATCTCTTATATTATACGGAATAGGGTTCAGCTCAGATTTTCCCTATTATTTGGGTTTTAAATAGAAAAGGAAGATCATCCTGTGTGTTCTTCAGTTTGAGGTGATTAAAAACTCAATTTACATATATTTATATTGCATCAAGATTTATTTTAAATCCAATATAAGACTAATTTTAAATCACTGCTCATATTTCAATGTAAAAATTATAAATTGTTTTAAAAATATTTTACATCTGTTCTGTTTGAAAAGTAGTAATAACTATCCACCCAGTTTCATCCCATAAAATTGGCCTTACATAATGTAGTATAATAACACCCTTAGCTTTCATTCTTTAATTTTGTTTGTGACTATTGGAAAAGCTGCATGTTAATACAAGTAATTATCATTTAGTAACAGCCTCATTTAGCAACTGTTCACAGTTACGACAGTGATGAAAAAGTAATGTTGACAACTGATCCTTGCATTTGTGACCTTTGCAGGTCTGAAAAGCAAAAGAAGGTTGAAGTAAGCGCTCAGACATTTTTTCAATTAGCAACCACTTATCTTAACAACCAATTTTCTAATCCCAATTGTGGTTGCTAAATGAGGACTGTTTCTAATGATTTAGGTGGCTAAATGTTTTCTACAGTTTGACTTGTCTTTTACTGAAAAGCTGATCAATCCAGCTATTTAAGAATCACTCTAATAATTCTGATAGTGTTATATGTAGTCCGGAAATATCTGATGTATCATCACAATCCCATAATGTATTTGACAAAGCAGGTCTATGAGAATTATTGAAACAGTCTAATTGCTAAGTGATGTGCTGCAAAGATGTGTTGAATAACATGTTAATTAACAAATTAACAATTAACATGTTAATTAACAATGCATCCTCTATATTTTTGTCTATCTTTTTTGTATCTCTCTATGCATTTCTCTATGCATTCAGAACTTTTTGACAATTGATCATAAAACAGAACAGAGGGGAAACGTCAACACAGGATAAAAAAAAATTAAGAGATTTTCCACCTATTAGACACCTAAAACCTAAGATTATTAAAAGACAATGTGCTATTTTTCATGAATAAATGCAAGTGCCAATATTCTATTTGTATAATATACAAACCAGTAATTTCACTCACATCCTTTCCAATAATAACTTGATTTACAGGATGTTAGCAAAACCATATCCTGGAAACAATGACATCATTTAAAAGTCCTGAAGGAAGAGTTTAACATTTGGATAATAAAATTACTGCCAGGCTCCAACCTTATTTATATTTAGCAGGAGTCAGGTTACCTTGGTTCATAGGACAGATATCAAATAAGGGGAAGAAGCAATGGGATACAGAAAATTCAACTAAAAAGATCACCAATATTCTTCTTGTAAAAAGCATGTAAAAACATGGTACCCATTACATATCAGAATGCAGAAAACCAACCTAGAACTAAGGAGAAATTTCCTGACAGTTAGAACCTGCCTCTTGTGGGTGCTCAAACACTGGAGGTCTTAAAAAGAGATTGGACAACCATTTGTCTGAAATAGTATAGGGTTTCCTGCTTGAGCAGGGGATTGGATTAGAAGACCTTCAAGATCCCTTCCAACTCTATTATTCTGATATTCTATACTGCTATTCTGTTAATATTAGTCCGTTTCTTTTACCACGATGCCTCACCATTCAGGCTGTGGTTTCATATTCTGCATGCAAGTTTCACCTGAAGATGCTGAGATGTTCTGGGATTCCCAATTTTTTTTTTCCAAAACATCACAAAGTTGACACAGTCAATGGCCTTTCTTATACACAAAATGACTTTTTTATATTCTTAAATTTTCTTAATTAACCAGTATGCCTCAGCAATGATTTCTTGTTGTTCGTTCTTTTCTAAAACTAGCTTGAATATCTGGCATCTACCTTTCCATATGGAGTTTAAAGCCACACTGGATGATCCTAAATATTACTTTACTAGCATGTGAAATTAACAATATTTTATGATAGTTTGACATTGGTATTATTCTGACGTTTTTGAACGTGTTGACCATTATGACATTCTCTGGATATACTGGCACTGTTTGATTAAATACTTGACTCTTAAACACTTTTGCTTCTTTTAACACACATTCCGCCCTCGCTTACTATCCACCATCATGCCAATATTTATATATCTTAATAATTCTCTTTATAGAAAAACTTTCCTCCTCATGTTTAGTAATCTTTCTCTTAAAGCATTACTTTTCATTCATGGCATTTTTCAATCGGCATCCCATATCTTTTTCAAATTTTTCATTTCTCTAATTCCATACTTCTGTGGCATTCTGTAACATAATTCTTTTCACTCTGTTCCCAGCAGCTTTCATTTTTCAGTTATTCTAGAGATAAATCTATCTTAAATCATTTTTCCCACAGGATTTATAACTTCTCTTCCTTTCTTTCTTCTTTGATTTTCCTTTCTTCCATGTCCATTTTTATTTCAAAATGACAGTACTAAAGAAAAGTTCTATCCCACATTTAGAGCTCTCATTACTCTCATATCCTTTATTATTTTCTCAATCTTTCAGTATGAACAATATTCATTACATATTTGAGTTATTCCTTTTTTGGGTCTACATAGGAGGACATGCTTAATTAACATATTCAAAAAACGCAGAACTTTTTCACAGCAGGTAGTCAATGACCATTTTCATTTTTTCATAAGTCTCTGAATGGCTGTATCATATTTATGTATTTTTTTATCCTGTTCTCACATCCATTTCCCCTGATAATTTTGTCCCCAACTTACTCCTTATTTTTCCATTATTAAGTTTCACTGGAACACAATATGGCACTGTCTCCGACAAATGGATTTTGACTTTCATGTGTATCTACAATTCATATTTTCTGACATCCATTTAAGTCCATTGATACACTTAATAGTTTAATTTTCCTGCATACATTCATCATCTTGATTCTGTGACTCTACTCTCCTGGGGTTTAAAACCTGGTGCTGTTACCAGGCCTGGGGTTAATGAGTTTATTGAGGCATGTGTGAGATTCCTATCATTTCTGTATGGTTTGAGATATTGTTTTGATTGTTTTATACTAGGCTCCCTGTGTATGTGTCATTTTTGTTTCTGGATTTTGTAAACTTCATCGAGTCTAACAGAGTAGACAGCTATAACAGATTTAATACATTCAATTAATCAAGTCATCTTCATTACTATCTATTTCCCTTTAGTTTCAGAAATACACAATGTACAGTGCCTACTTTCCTTTCAATTTGTTAATTCATGTTCTTTAAATTTACTCCTGTTACAAGTTACCATTTTCCATATGCAGGGATCATTTACACATATTGACCTCTCCTACCCATCATTGCTTTGATCAACTATGGCTTTTATACACTGGTTTTTTTCCAGTAAGATACTGAAACTGGACTTTAGATTACTAACCTTAATTGAAATAGTACCATGTGAAGCATTCTCTGCAGATGATAAGGATCGTATTGGATGTTTTGGCCAGTATGTTACAATGACCAATGCCAATTCAGGTTATCTTATGCAATCTAGAATCTTGAAACTAGAAATTGCTATCTACATTTGGAAGTATACAAGTATAAAGTGTACAGACACACACTGAGACTATGCCATCAAGTGTTTTATTAATAACTGGAAGTAGACAAGATTTTATTTTTCCGTTTGGGATAAAGTAACTGCAAGCCAATAACATTATCAATGAAGAACTTAAAATTCATGTTCAGATGTTGCTAGAATTCCAGGATTTTATTCTAATGATGTTTGCAATATTGGCTTATGTCTCTATCAATAAAATAAATAAAAGGTGTGTAAGAGAACTGAGGCTAAGTCTTTGTAATTAGTCCATGCTTAGAGTCCATGTATATGACGTATATACCATATACGTCTGGTATATGTAGCCACAAACATATGTGTTGTTTATATTTACTTTAATTAAATGTTTTTATATAAATATAAACTTAATAAATATTTTAAAGTTCAACACTGTTTAAATTTGTAAGCAATTTCTGATCCTGACTTGACAGATACGGTAGTTACTTGGTGTGCCATTTGGCATTATTCCCTCATTCCCACATGTCCTCAATACACTGCTCTGCATCTTAAGTCCTTTTAAAGCACAACGAGGTAAAGATTATATCTGCACTATTAATTATTGTTATATAGATTTAAGGACATCCAGTTCCACTTGTGTATTCTTTGTCTTGTGGAAAATAGGACTGATTTTTTTTTTGGAGGGGGAACAAGAATATTTAAAAATTCACTGTTTTACTACTGATTTTAAAAAGTTGATTTTAAAAGAAAGACAGAGATGCCAATTCTTATCATTCTAGGTTACAAAAAGGATCAGTGATAACAGTATGCTCTGTAGTAACTTAAGACATTACTTCCAAATAATCCACATGAAAAAGCACATTTCTCATTATATTGCAAACAGTTATACTAATTAATGATGGAAGGTTTTTTTCCCTCCCTAACACTGTGGGTTTTAATTGTTTTTCTTCTATTGCTGAAAACAACATTCAAGTGTAGGTGAGAATATAGATTAACCCACCTGCAGGAAATGGAGTGGGTTTAGATTAAGCAGTTACACCCTTAGAATGACTAATTTTGAGTTTGTTACTGCTGTTGGGAGTTTTCAAACAGCACACTGAAAATATTTCATATTGGGCAGTTCATGAAAAGAATGTAGCAAAAAATGTAATAGCCTATCCATTAGTAGGAGCTACCATAATTTTACATAATAGCTCACTATAAAACAGAAATCTGTCAGCAAATCCCAGATGCTGTCACTGGCTTCTTCAGGTATGCTTTGACAATATTGTCTAAAGTTCTGAAAAGTCACTTGCTGAGTGGGCTGGCAATCTACGTATAAGGCTATTTCTTTTATTCCTAGATAACATAGTACTCTTATCACACAAATTATCACAGTTAACCTTAATTTAATGGCCTAACTTGGAAGAGGGGACATCCTTTTCTTTTTTCAAAAAATCTGTTAAATACAAAAACATGTTATCAAATGATATACACCATTTGCACATGATACCATTATGCAAATTACATATACCATGGCAAATATTTGGTCTATGGCAAATAAAGCTCATTATATTGAAGTCCACTAAATCAAGGTTTCACTATATTCATTATACCGGTGAATTTAGATGAAACTGTATGTTTTCTTGTTTGTCATTTGAGTTCCCCAAGAAAGAGGAAATTCAAGTGACAGTGATTGATTATAAATCAGAATTAGAGGTCTATAATCTATAAAAACGGTATCAAAATTAAATTAAAAAATAAATCTGTAGGAAGCTATATCTGCAATCTTTGAAAGTACAGTATTACATACTTTCAAATTAACACAGTCTCTTTAAACAGCATAAAAGTATTGTGTCTCATCATTATCTTTTTCAATGGGGCAAAATTTCAGAGCTGTAAAAGATATACCATTTCCTTCTCAACCAACTCTGCATAAATATTTACACAGAAGATTGTAAGATCTGTTAGGCCCTTAACGCATGTAATGTACTTTGACAGCTTCCCAAGTAAGTTTTACTACTTGGATTCAAAGAGTCAAATATTTTATACTGTATTTCTCTATCAAATTACAAGTGCATCAACTACCATTGTCATATCCTTTCATTAATTATTTGTCTTGTAGCGTGTTTCCTCACTTCATTTTAATTCAGGAGGCACAAATTATTTAAGAAAACCCTCTGATTTCCTTTTTCCACACGCCCAGGGAAGAGTAACATAAGATTATATAGTAATAGGTTTAGAACTATGTTTAAATTTACACACCTTTTATGCCACCATTCTGTGTCCACAACACCCTCCCTCCTTTCAAACTTGCTATTTCTGAGTTTGGTTATGTCATACCTCACAATACTAGACGCACCTAGTATTACATAATAAAAGCACATTTCTTTCTAGAAGGGCAATTTCAGAAGTTTTTCCCCCTTCAGGATGAAATTAACATACAGTAAACGAAATGACATACAGTACTCTGGGAAATACACTATCATAATAAAAGGACAAGTGAGGCTTCAAATGTGGAACATTTTGACTCACAGAGAGAAGCAATCAGAAGCTGCTCTCCAAAAAGAGACTTCTATTAGAACATCTGGGAACCTCAGTGATTCAGCTCACTTTCCTACAATAAACAGAGTATTTCAGATTTCTACCACCTACCAGGGAAGAAATTATTATTTACTGTAATAAGCTGTACTCTTGTATATTTGCAATACAACAATATTTTTAACTGATCTCTGTGAGAATCTTTTATGACTGTATCGTTGATCAAATTGTAACAATAAAATAAATTGGCCACAGTAGGACAATTTTTTTTAAAAAAGCGTAAGAATCACAGCACGATAAAAAAAAGAGTGTGATAAAAATCAAATAATAATGGTAAGACAAACAAAATGGGGGGAGGCAGGAATGAAGGACATAGAATCAGAAGAAAATGAAAAATAGCAGCAAAAGGAAATTGGGGGGAAAAGTGCTAAACTAACTCTTAATTAGTACACCATGTTAGCTTTCCAGTTTATTTATCAGGGCTTAACATGGCATACAAATGTATCCTGTTGTGTCTTGGAGTTATGAGTTTTTTTGCTCATTCAGCTTTCCCTTTCAACCCATACCTATATCATTCTAGATGCAAGCTTATACAGATTTACCCAATTAAAATGATTTCTGGCCAGAAATGCATAGAAATAAGACACTTGATAGTCAATATAACACATCCTTCAAAATCCTAAATACAGGTAGTTCTCAACGTACAACAATAACTGACCCAAAATTTATGTTGCTAAGTGAGAAATTCGTTTAGCGAGTTTTGCCCCATTTTATGGCTTTCCTTGCCACGTTTGTTAAGTGAATCACTGCAGCTGTTAAATTAATAACAGTTAAGTGAATCTGGCTTTCCCATTGACTTTGCTTGTCAGAAGGTCGCAAAAGGGGAGTCATATGACTCCGGGACACTGCAATCGTCATAAACGTAAGTTGTCGAGCATCCAAATGTAAATCACGTGACCATGGGGATGCGACAATGATCATAAATGTGAAAAATGGTCCTAAGTCAGGTTTTTCAGTGCCGTTGTTAACTTTGAACTGTCACTAAGTGAACTGCTGTAAGTCGGGAACTACCTGTAGCCAAACCTTTGAATAAAACTCAAAGAGAAGAGACTCAGAAACAAATGGGCCATTTCTAATACTTCTAGTCATGGCCAGGTTTTCCTTCAGGTTGGCAATCCCGCTGGAAATCACAGGTTTCTTTCTGTGAAGCCACATCCACACCTGGATCCACGTGCCGCTTACTCCCACTTGATCATGGTATTTGCGGGTGGAAGGTAAACGGGGCTAAAAGGTCAGCTAGCTAGCCACCCACGCGACGTGCCTCTTTTCTTCCCACCGGCGCCGCTCGATCCTACCAACCCCATCAATTTACTAGGCTTGCTCAACACCCCGCTTCCTCTTACGTCCTCACTGTGCAGAGAAGCACGCTTCCATCCCGGGCATCGGGGCTACCCACCACTGGGAAAGGTCACCGTTTTTGATCCCAGCATCCAAGGGGCGTGATGGGAGGAGAGTCTCCCAGATGCTGCCCGGGCGCCGGGGAGCCTTTCATTCATTTGGGTCTCGCTCACACACACCCCTTTCCGGGGGTCGCCGCACTCACCTCCTGAAATCAAAGGGCATGTTGGTGGCAGACGCAACGCAACGTCCCCGCCCCCCCTTCTGCCCAAAATCTCGGCTTCAGTCGTGCCGGCTCCTAGGGCAGGAAGTGACGGACCCAGCTCGGCCAAGCCGGAGGATGCGCTGCACAAACTCATTGGACGGCGGACCCGCGCACCACGACGCTTCCGCCGCCGCGTTAAAGGAAACCGGCGAGGGGCGCGCGGGAAGAGCGAGGGCAGGGTGCTTTTGGAAGGGACTCAGCGGAGAACTTGCAGAGCCGCTCAAGGGGCTCTTGTCTCCATAATATGTTGGAAGGCCTTGGCGGTTGTGAAAGACGGGGGTCGGGAAATTAAGCTTTAAAAGGGGAGTTTTAAGAATATAATTTAAAAGATAGGTGGGGAGTGACTTTCGAAATAAACTTTCGGAGTTGTGAAAAGGATACAGGCGACTTTATTTATCTATCATTCTATCTATCTATCTATCTATCTATCTATCTATCTATCTATCTATCAACAAGTACAAAGAAAGAAATAACAGTATAGACATAGACATGGACACATGACAAAAAGAATTGGCACAAAACAAAAGGATATAAATAGGCAAAACATAGCCATAAATACATAGAATGATTACATATAAATGGGGACAGTAGGATAGGGATGGTAGGCACACTGGTGCACTTATGCACGCCCCCTTAGGGACCTCTTAAGAAACATGAAAGGTCCACGGAAGACAGCTTAAGGTAAAAGGTATGGGGATTAGAGAGACAGGATCAGGTAGGGTGGTCCAGACATTTACTACTCTATTGGAGAAGTCATATTTCCTACAATCAAGATTAGAGCGATTTACATTGAGTTTGAATCTACTGATAGCCCTTGTGTTATTACAGTTGAAATTAAAGTACTCATTTACAGGTAGGACATTTTGGTAAATAATCTTAGGAACTAAGCATAGGTTGGAACGTAGACAGTGTGGTTCGAGGCTATCCAGATCTAAAATTTCAAGCCTGGTGCGATAGAGAATTTTATTTCGAGCTGAAGATTTGAGTACTAGTAAAATATCTCTGGACTCGCTCTAAAGTATTGATGTCTGAAATATAGTGAGGGTTCCAGGCAGGTGAGCAGTATTCAAGTAAAGGTCTGGCAAAGGTTTTATATGCTCTAGTTTGGAGTATAGTTTTTTGTGATGATGTTACAGTGAGCTCTGGGACTTAGATCTTTTGAAATGAGTACTCCTAGGTCCTTGACAGATGACATCCATTAAGTCAATTCTCTGGACCAGGTATCCCCACATCTTCCAAGCTTGTCCTGTTTATTTGAGTTTGTCTATGCCAGTGATGGCTAACCTTTTTGCCGTCGCGTGCCAAAAGCAGGGGTCACGTGGGGGGTCGTGGGTGGATGTGCCCACATCCATAATTCAATGCGCCCCACCCTACCGCACATGCGCACGTGACCCCCACACACTTCCCCCTGCTTTTGGCATGCAATGGCCTGGTGGGCCCAGTAGGCCCGTTTTTCCACCTCCCCAGGCTCCAGAGGCTTTCTAGGAGCCTGGGGAGGGCAAAAACAGCCTTCCCCATCCCCCCGGAGGCTGGAAACAGCCAGTTTCCTGAGTTCCGGTGGGACCAGAAGGCCTGAAAATCAGTTGGCCGGTGCGGGCATGCGCACTGGAGCTGAGCTAGGGCAACACTCGCGTGCCCACCAATATGGCTCCGCATGCCACCTGTGGCACCCGTGCCATAGGTTCGCCATCACGGGTCTATGCTCTGGCATGTGACATGTACAGAAGACAGAGACATTAATTTGAAAATAAACTCTCGTAGATTATATGGCTGTAGAACAGTGTGCATGAATTTCACAAATAAGGCTGTGTCTCTCTCCCTCTCTCTCTCTCCCTCTCCCTCTGTGCATGTGCTTCTTCATTAACATTGATATAACTCCCATTAAATCAGTAATTTTTAATAAAGGAGAATATTTGTAGTTCAGGATTGAAATGAGGGGTCCTTGGTGCTCTCTGGGCTTGCTTGTTTTTTTGCAGACATTTCATTACCCACAGTATTGCATACAAAATTATACGTAGTAATGCTTTACCTGCAAATGACTTTTTTTTGTTTTAATCGCAATAACAGGTGCGTGAACAACCACTTTAAACTCGTTCTAAACTTGACTGTAAAAAATATGATTTCTGTAATAGAGTTGTCAAAGTCTATAATGCTCTACCTGATCCAGTTGTCTCAGCTACAAATTTTCATAGTTTCAGTCGCAAATTGACTTCTGCTGACCTTATCTCATACTTAAGTGGTCAGTAGAGGGGGCATGCATAAGTGCACTAATGTACCTATCATCCTTGTATTTTTTCCTTTAGTCATGTTCTTGTTTTTGTTTGACAAATTCTAATAAATAAATTAAATAAATAAGTAGGTAACATCGTCAGTGCTTGTGACCACTGATGATGTTACCTAGTTTGCGTAATGAAACATCTGCAAGAAAACAAGCACAGAGAACACCAGGAGCCCCTCAGTAGTTTCTTCTGCTCTTGCCTAAACTTAGTGTGGACATTTGAAATAAGGGAAAAATAAAACAACATGCTTCCTGGATAGCCTCATCAGCAGAGGCAGTGATGGCAAATTAAAAACACAAGTCTTATCGTAAAACTACCCCCACCGACTAAGTGCTCCACTAAAGTAACGACCCAACCTCCCACAAGTGCTGTGTAACAACCCTATTTAGATGTGCACAAACACATTGTGCAACCCTGAACATCAAAAAAGGAAACAGATAATCAATACAACATCATCCAACAAAACGGATATCCACAAACTTCATCAAAAAGTACCTGAGTACTCAACCCGATATAGCAAAACCAACACAAGCTGGGAAAAGGATAATGTCATACATTAAAAAAAACATCCCTACAGATTACCACATGGCATCATTGTAGCACACAAACCAACTAAAGCCCTCCAAAACATACATCAAAAACCCAGCAGTGGCAGAAAAAACAAATGAGTCATTTACAGCATAAGGACTGTAACACCCACTATGTAGGAGAAAGGGGCAGAAGACTTGTGATGAGCATCCACAAACACCAACTAGCAGTCAGAAGACATGAAAACTCCTTAATTTGGCAAAAGATGGACAGACTTAACCATAGTTTCAGTTGGGAAACTGAACATTTATTTATTTTATTTTATTTATTTATTTTATTTTATTTTATTTTATGTATATGCCGCCCTTCTCCGGAGACTCAGGGCGGCTTACAATGCGTTAAGCAATAGCCTTCATACTTCTGTATAT
>JANHZT010007553.1:42469-53651 GCA_032468215.1 Stegonotus admiraltiensis | reverse complement strand
CCAGGACTGGCCCATGTTCTTCCTCAGCCTCCTCACTGTCTGACTCCGCTGCCAGCTCCGCAGGCTGCTGGCGGACCGCAACACTTGTATCCAACAACTTTTAGCTAGCACCTAGCTGTCTAGTAGTTAATGCATGTGGCTAGAAAGCAGGAAGCCATGAGTCCAAGTCCTGCCATAGCCATGAAAGCCACCTGGGTGACTTTGGGCCAGTCATTCTCTCTCAGTCCAACTCACCCCACAATAATGGTGTTGTGGGGAAAATAGGAGAATAAAGGTGTGTCAGATACGTTCACTGCCTTGAGTTATTTGTAAAAATAAAACAGGTGAGATACAAATTAAATGAATAAAGGCTCACTTATGTTCCTACTGGATGGAGTGATACGGAAATGGTTACATAATGTACATCTTGATTTTTGCAGGGTTAGTAACCTTTCTGACCTTCAACATCTATTGATACCCTTATTTTTGTTTTGTTGTAATACCATCCATGTCAAAAATATCTTTTCCAAAAAGGATGGTCATAAGAGAACAATAGAAAATGACACTGAAATCCGATTGTTGGACAGGTTTATTCCACTCAGTTTCATATGTTCCTGTAGAATAATTTCCACTGTTATAAAGCACAGTTGAAAAACTAGGGACTTTTTAGGTATTGACCCTGGTGATTAGGCATGCTGGTTAGGGTTGGAATTCAACAACATCTAGAAGGTAATAGGTTCTCCATTTGTAATATAGATTGAAATATGGATTACTGCTTGCTTAACAATAGTATTTTTTGTCCTTTTGATGCTGCAAGTTAGATTTATCTAGAGTAAGATCTGACTATTGTTCAGTGACAAACTATATCCTAAATCTATGTTTAGGTAGTATATTTCAGACATTCCTTATGTTTTTCAGAATCTTGCTGTCCTGCAGCAGATGGGAGAGAAAAAACTAGATTGGGCACAACGCATCATTTCTCAAGGCTTCAAAGGCAAGTTTCAGTATGAAATGTTCGTCTGGATTTAAGTCATTTCCAAATGTGACAAAGGCTTTTTTTCAAAGAAGCCTTTCCTTTTGTCTGTCTTGTACTGGGAGGCCCTGCAGAACAACTAACCTTCAGGGAGTTTCTGGGAACTTTAAATAAAATATTCCCTTTTCCTAGAGAAACCATCTAGTGGGAATAGATCTCCAGGAAATTTTTCACATAATGTTTTATAGTTTATCTTTATAGTCAACCTTTAAAATGCACTGTCAAATCCAAGTATGAGTGATGGTTTGCAAAACTCACGGAGAATAGTGTAAAAGTCTTATTGCTGGTTGAATTAAAGCAAGGGAGAAAAAACCTTAATGTTAAAAAGTTTAAATATTTTTTCAGTGTCAAAAATTTTATATACAAGGGAAAAATAGTTATCAGGTCCCTAGAATAGTTTTCTCTCTGCTCAAATCAGCATTCCTCTAATGAAGAGGAATTGTTAAGGTTGACGAAAGCAAATACTTCTCTATAAGCCTATAATTAAATTATGCTTAACTTACTACCACATAATGTACTGATAACCACTAACTTGGGTAAGTTTGAAACACAGGACAAATTCATGGAAGGTACCAGTAGCTCTTACTTATAGTAAAGTGTATTGGTTGTCTCCAGTATTAGATGTCAGGGTTCCAAGTAACAGCCCAAAACGCCAAGGCAGGGTTTCTCGAAGTATAGATTTATTAGGCATGTCATATTGGCACAGCTGGTGAAAACCTGACTCTGAAGTTCCCCGGGTTTTCCCCACCCAATTCAAAATCCAAAGTTCTTCCCCCTTCTCCCCGCATCACACACAACCATCACATGCCCCAATCAAGTCTCTCTCCCCATCCCAGATGCCTCCCATCCACACCCCTCCAGGTGCTGGTGAGAGTGTCCTTGGTTCCCAGAAGAAATAATGTTATTTTAGCTACATATTCCCCCCAGCTATCTCTACTCCCCACTCCCTTTCCCACAACTCCATCCAGCCTTGCTGTGGCAACCCTGAAGATGGTCAAAGATGGCTCTAGGGTTGACATTAGAAGCTGCTCAGTAACACAGACTGGGAAAAGAGATGAAAAAAATGTAGGATGATGAATTAGACAGACATTGTTGGTTGTAAATCTAATCAAAAAGATAATTATGTTACATTTTTATCTTGAATAAATTGGCAGTATGTTTTCCCCACCCAAGTAAATGTTTCAACCCAAGTCCTACTTTTACATGTACAACAAATTAAACAAAATATGTAAGAATTATTTCATTCTTTTATACTGTTTATCTAGTACTCAGAATATTGTAAATGACAGTCTGTTTCAGCTCAACATCATTCCTGATTTTCCACAATGGTTCTTGTTTTCTCTTCCTACAGCTTTGGAACAGATCCTGAAAGAAACAGCTGGCTGCTACTGTGTTGGGGATGAGGTATCACAAGCTGAAGTTATAGGCTTCTGATCATAAAGGAGCCTCAGAAACCTATAATTAGTAATGTTTCATTAATCATTGTGTTGGGGAGCATTCCAAAATCCATTTGTCTAAGAAAGGCAGAAATAATTTGTCTGTATCCTGGCAGCAATGAATAGTTCCAGCATGAAACGGCCCATCAAAAAATCCATAAGCAAATAGTATACACAGATAGTATCACCATAATGATCTTAAGTTGTGAACAACCATAAAACAGGTTGCCAACTTAAATTGTGATGGGTGCTAAGCAAATACCATGGTCATTTAACAATCAATGGGCCATTTTTACCAAAAACAAAAAGTAAATGCTGGTTTTCAGCAAAAACATCATAAAATAAGATCACGTGACTGCAAGATGCTGCAATCAGCTGTAAATGCTGGCTGGTTGCCAAGCACCCAACGTATGGTCACATGACTACAGGAGAGGCATCCTTCAGAAGCAGGTCACAAGTACCCCCCAGGGAGTACCTCCAATGTAACTCTGTAATCTACCAGTTGTAAGTTGAAAATTAGGATCATTACTTAATGTAAGATATTGGAAAAAGATGTAGAAAAGCTTGTCCAAAGCCAGACCACCAGTCCTAAGGCAAAACTATCAAAAATCACCACTTTTTTTTAAACTTCTATATCACAAAAGTTATACTGGATTGATGCCTTATAACAGTGTTTCTCAACCTTGGCCGCTGGACGATGTGTGTCCCCAGAGCTGGCTGGGGAATTCTGAAAGTTGAAGTCCACACATCGTCTGGCGGCCAAGGTTGAGAAACACTACCTTATAACAAGACTAGCTTCAAATCTTGAATCGGTATTTATCTGTGCTTTTCTCTTTTAGGTGACCATGGCAGACCTTTGCTTGGTCCCCCAAGTATACAATGCTGAAAGGTAAGGAAAATGAAGTTCCACAAGCTGTAAGGGGGATGAGTGCCTAATCCGTAGTCAGATAACTTTTGTATCGCTGAAGGCTTAAACTATAATCCAGTGAGGCATCTGACTGTATAGAGACTGTAGACTACTACTTAGCATTCAGTTGCTAAGCCCATAGAGTACAAGACTGGGGAATCCCAACGTTTCATTCCCAGAAGTCTTCAGTCTTCCTACCCTGATCTCAGTTCCTGGTTTGGGGTAGCAGCTTGGCAATTCCTGTTGCCACCACCTAATTTCCAAGGAATGTTTCATGTCTTCCCCTCAGCTCCATTAGGGTAAACCAGACCAGAAAATCAACTCTGCATGGAAGTTAAACTTATGTTTATTAAGATTGGCAATAATAACAGCATTTGATTGTCCTACCCCACCTCTCCTCCTTATATACTCTATTAAATTAGGAGGAGTCTGCCTGAGCCACTTCTGAATGTTGTCTTGTTCGGGACTCTAAAAAATGTTTCAGCATCTCTGTTTAGGTGACAGTTCCTGCATATTTCCATCAAAATTATCTTCCTTATTCTCCACACATTTGCCCTTTCTGATAATTAAAAAGTAAAGAAAAAAACAGAAATAATTTCGATAATGCTACCTTAGTGCCATGTAGTACATAAGTATGTAACTAGAGGTGCTAGAGTCTAACAATCGAATGACTGCAAAGAATATAAATCTTTCCATACCCCATCAGTTACTAAGAACTGAAGAAGCTTCTTGGATGAGAAGCAAAAAGTTTTGAAAGGAAAAAAATCCATGAAAGTCCAGTTGCCTTTTGGGGGAAAAACACCTTTGTGCAACTAGAGGTTTGTTCCTTCCTGCCCTCAGGAGGTAACCAAAATCAAATTTTATTTTTTTAAAAAAAGGTAAAATATACCCCACTTTTAACTATTAACTTTAAAGTGAATATTTTCAGTGCTGTAGAAAGGAATTAGAGAGTTGTCTGGATCAGGTTTAGCAACTAAATAGAAAATTTAGGAAAAAATGCAAAACAAATGATCCAGGCAGACCACAGTAGAAAGTTCTTCTATAAAAAGATAAGGTTCAGATCAGCATCTGCAGGATCTAGTGCGTTTGTCAAAATGACTAAATGAGCATTGTACTATGTGCTACTCCTATTTCATACAGCGTGTGATATTACAGTGCTTGTTTCAGTGTTTGCATGCACCCCTACCTTGTTTAGACAAGTGATACGTATAACAAGAGTTATAAAAATACCTTCCGATTAATTACCAGAGGTTTGATTCAAAACTGGTCTAAAACCTAATTTTCCAAATTGATAGAAAATAAGAACATTACATTTCTCTTCACAGTGCACAGAAAAAGAAAGTCTATTCTATACCCTATCCACAACATATTCCTCTTTCTTCCAAAATGTCCATTTTTTTAAGCAAAGACCAGCTTCCTTTTACCTGGACTTCCATTTTTATTGGCACTCCCATGATAGTTGATCTTGTTACCCCACCTCTCTCAACTTCTTCAGCTTCTCCTCCAGTTCTGCCCTTGTCTTTTTTTCACTGCCTGAATTCTTCTAAATCCAGAATGTTAAGCCACTAACAACAGTTACAAGGAAGGAGGCTAGATTCTAAAAGTTATGTTAGTCAGGTTTCTTGCAAAGGAAAAAGGGCTTCCATTACAGAAATTTGGAAAAAGATAAATTGAGTGTATTTTTAATACACTCCTTTTTGCCTTTGCTCCTCTAATTCTCAGAATATTTAGGAGACAGATTGTTACCCTTTATGACGTGGGTGTCAAACTCATGGCATCATGTTGCCATCATGTTATGTTTCGTAACATTTTCCCCCTTCATGGAGCTGGGGTGGGTGTGGCCTGTGCATGACACATCTGGCCCGCGGGTTGCCAGATTGACACCCCTGCTTTTGGAAGTGTGATAGGAATACCCATCTGTTCTTTTTCTGCAGTATTTTGGAAACATCCATTCCTGTTCTTGTGTTCATATAATAGAAAATTCAATTATACGAACTGTTCATATAATAGAGGAATCAATTATATGAATTGTACATATGTTGTCTCCATTGATCTCTTCTCTTTTCTTCTTTGCCAATTACCACTTAATGCAAAATATGTTCTTGTGAACAGATTGTAACAGATTTTTGTTTTTCATCCTATTGATTTAAATGTATCTAAGACACAATGACTTGGTCTTACAGTAACAGAGATGTGCCTAATGCTTAATTTCTCTTAGCAGATTTAAAGTGGATCTGACTCCATACCCCACAATAAGCAGAATCAACAAAGCTCTCCTAGAATTAGAAGCATTTCAAAGCAGCCATCCTTCCCGGCAGCCAGATACACCTCCAGAACTAAGATCTTAAAGTTCTTCAACTGCTTGCTTCACTGTGGGGAAATTGATCCAAAATTAAATGGGACTCTCCTTTTTAAGATTTTCTGGGGTGGGGGTGGGGGTGGGAACTTGAGGGTTTCGTCTGGAAGAGTCTGATAAATCTAAGACTAAAAGAAGAAGAAGAAAAAGGCAGTGTAATTCTATAGTACATAGCTGGAGTAAAATAAACCTGTGATCATGTGTGACAATTGTAATGCAGTTATGAAGCAGATCAAAAGATAAGAGCTGGTGGGTGTTTCTTGTGAAGTTCAAAAAAGGCAGTGTTGCTTTGTGTAAATAGCAATGGTATTGATCTATAATTAGACCGTATACAAAGATAAAGAACATGAAAAGGCAGTAGTCTAGATACCGGCAAGCAAATAATGATTGGGCCTGAAAAAGAACAGTCACATGTCAAATGTTTGCCAGCTTTTAGTGTAATAGCATGTTGCTCAATTCATATGTCCTTTTTAGTGTTACTTAAGAACTGATTTAAGAACTTTCATAACAGCTTTTTTGTTATCTAAGCAGCTGCAAACTGTATCACTACTTTTTGGCAAAATTTGGTGATGCAGTTGGAGTTGCCTTAGAGCCATAAGTTGCCCAGTCTTGCCTTACACTGTCCATCATTAGCCAGCATATACCAGCATTTCAGAAATATTGAAAGTTAGGGAACTTCTTCCTTTAGTATAGTAAGTACACTAGTAACAACAGAAGTTCATGCAATAAATTGGCAGGAGTTGGAAGTTTTCTGATCCTCACAGGGATTGTAGATTTCCCAGAAAAAAGTACACAGATTTCTAAGGAGTTAATTAGAGCTATGCACCTCAAACAAAATCCTATGATCTGCAAAAAGCATATAGAAGCTTCAAAAGGATTTTGAAAATAAGATGTTTGTCTTCTTATCAATGGCCAAGATCTATATATTCAAGTTCAAATTCTTATGCTTGCTTTATTAGATTGGACAAAATGTAAACAAATTTCATCTGAGGTGTGAAGAAAAAAGATAAATGGGTTGGGAAAGGAGTGAACAGGAACAAATCATATGTATAAAAACACATTGGGAAATCCAAACCAACATATTTCAGAGCAATATTAAAAAAATAATTGATCAATTTTTCCATAGAAGCACTGAGCCATCTCCAAAATACCTATTTTGGTGGTGCTCCCTCTCCTTTGCCATCTCAACGGCTGACAAGCTAAAAATGAAGATGCGGAGCTGTTGAATTCAGCTGAGACATTAACTGCTCAGGTTTCCATTATGCCATCACACATAAAGTTGTAGGGGTTAAAAAGCTGAGTTGTAGGGAAATAGCTGAGATAACGACTGCAAAGTGAGAAGCTGCCCACCTGCCTCACACCTATCCACGTTAAAAATAAAGGCAGGGGTTGACATCTTTGTGACACACTTTAAATCTAGCGTAAGATCTAAGACGGTGTTTGTCAGACTTGGTAACCTTAATATGTGTGAAGCTCTCAGTCCACGTATCTTAAAAGTTGCCAAGTTAGAGAAACATTGATCTAAGAAATGAAACCTTAAAGCAATCTCTGATAACAGCCTCAACAGCTCTGTTCTTTTTAACATAGTTATCAATTCATTTTTATTATTCTGATGTCCTGTTGTTTCTGTTCTTTTGTGCCTTGATCTTGTCATGGAGTCAAAACAGTTCAGGTGAGCTCTTAGCAGGCACTTACTTAGTTCTGAAAGTCAAGCTGGAATTTGTTTGTACAGTTGTAGAACTGGCCAGCATGGTCTGAACCTCCAAAGACAAGCACTGTGCACTGGTTGTGTTTCTTCTGATTCTGCTTATCCGTGTTTGTCAGGTTAGTACAAGTTAAATTGAGCAGTGTGTGGCCTGCCCGGGGCACAGCACAAAGATCACTATGCTTAATAGCACTCCAAGTCAAGGTATCTGCAATGGAAAGAAAAGGATGAGCCCTGGCAATTGTTTCATAGGGCTAAGGGGCAGTTTTATGGTTGAATTTCATAACTTACCTAAATGGAAGATAAATGCATCCTGAAAAGCTGCTCTGGCATTACAGCCGCCACTTATCAACATTTTTTGATCAGAGATTGGGATAGCAGCATGGAAACTAGAAGCCAAATAGATCATCTGAAAATTAGCCACTTCAAATTAGCCTTGATAAGCCTTGAACACAAAGATATAGGTAGTCCTTGACATACAACTATAACTGAGCCCAGAATTTTTGTTGCTAAGTGAGACATTTGTTAAGTCAGTTTTGCCCCATTTTGCAAGCTGTTGTTAAGTGAATCACTGCTGTCGTTAAATTAGTAAAATGGTTGTTAAGTGAATCTGGCTTTCCCATTGACTTTGCTTGTCAGAAGGTCACAAAAGAGGATCACATGATCCCAGGATGCTGTAACCATCATAAATATGAGTCAATTGTCACGCGTCTGGATTTTGATTATGTGGCTGTGGGGATGCTGCAACAGTCAGGGGAAAAATGGTCATAAGTCACTTTTTTCGGGGCTGTTGTAACTTTGAATGGTCACTAAATGACCTGTTGTAAATCAAGGACTACCTATGTTCATATATCAGATTTACTTTCCAGGCCTAGGAGTTATGATCTTTTCTAGTCAGGTATTCCCAGTCCTTTCTTTTTTCCAAAAGTAGTATATGCTTACCGCCAAATCCTCTGAAACTCTATCCTTTTATATAAAAAATTGTATTAGACTGGAGTAATTGACTTGATTTGCAATCATAACTGGGAAGAAACTATTGCTGAATGATGTAGTCATTAAGTGAGTTACACCTGATTTTACAACTATTTTTGCAGCAGTCATTAACAGAATTGTGGTTGTTAAGTGAGTCTAGCTTCCTCCATTGATTTTGCTTGCTGGAAGTCCCCTGGGAAGGTAGCAAATGGCAATTACATCACACACATACACACGCACACATCAGTGGTGGGTTTCAAAAAAATTACTACCGGTCTGTGGGTGTGGCTTGGTGGGCATGGCTTGGTGGGCATGGCAGGGGAAGAATACTGTAAAGTCTCCATTCCCATCCCACTCCAGGGAAAGGATACTGCAAAATCCCCATTTCTTCCCGATCAGCTGGGACTTGGTAGCAGAGAATAGATAGAGGCGGGACCAGTCAGAATTTTTACTACCGCTTCTCCGAACTACTCAAAATTTCTGCTACCGGTTCTCCAGAACTGGTCAGAACCTGCTGAAACCCACCTTGGACTGTGTCCCATCTGGGCTGGGTACATACCGCCCACTATTCTATCCTTATTTTTTTTACCGTAAATTCACCGTAGGGGCCAGAAAAGATGCAAAATTAGATTCAGGACTCCTGTAAACAGGATGATTTGATTTGGTGCAGCCTAGGGATTGAGCTTCTCTCAAACACTGTAACTAGGAATATTTGCAGGGTTTCCTCTCTCTCCTTATCTCTTTGCTTGCTCTTACTTTGATTCGTTGTTTTTTTTTAAAATGGCATTCCCAAACTCTGTTTCCCCTCCCAGCGGCGTCTTCTATGGGTTTGAGTAGCAGGATTGATTTAACCTCTCTTATCTCCCCGATTAGCACAGCCACAGTGTAGATACTTGGCTCTTATCAGCCTATTAAAGAGTCAAAGAATGCTGTTACCAGTTTTTTATCTACAAAATGCACACAAAGCCCTGCTGATTATTCTATTAATTTGTTAATGAACCTGTCTGCCAGACAAATTTGCCACTCTTCTTTGTAAAGGAGAAAAGGGAATTTAATGTTTCTGGTAGACCAAAATGCCTGACTTGCAAAGCGAACTAACTAGGGTAGAACTTTTACTGGGCTTGGAGAAGCGGCAAAGAGGACGATAAAAAGCAATGTAATTGCTTACTGCCCTCTTCTGGATTTTTTTTTTTTTTGAGTTCCCAGTTTAACACAAATGTCTGTGATTTCCTGTTGGACTCCCATCCATATATTAACAAAAATCCTACTTTGTTTAGGGGTCTTGTTGGGTTTTTGTTTTTGAAACGAGAGACTGTAAAGTTGCTGGGCTGAGAGAGAGAGAGGGAGGGAGAGGGAGGGAGGGAGAGAGAGAGGGAGAGAGAGAGAGAGAGGAGAGAGAAAGGAGAGAGAGAGAGAGAAAGAGGAGAGAGAAAGGAGAGAGAGAGGAGAGAGAGAGAGAGGAGAGAGAAAGGAGAGAGAGAGGAGAGAGAGAGAGGAGAGAGAGAGAGGGAGGGAGGGAGAGAGAGAGAAGAGGAGAGAGAGAGAGAGAGAGAAGAGGAGAGAGAGAGGGGGGGGAGAGAGAGAGAGAGAGATTGGTCCAAAATAATTCAAAACGCTTTCATGGCTGAAGGTTGGACCTGAACCTTATTCTAGTTCAGAGGTTTCCTAACTCCTCAGCCAGGGATTCTGGCCAAGGGTGGGATTCAAAATTTTTAGCAACCAGTTCTCTGCCTGGTTGCTGGGTGGGCGTGGCCATGGTGGGTGTGGTCTACTCAGCCTCCTGCACCATGATGGGGCAGGGTGTTTTCACCCTTCCCAGTCTCCGGAGGCTTTTTTTGAGCCTCCGGGAGGGTGAAAACGGCCTATTTACATCCGATCCCCACATTTATGACTTGACTGCAGCGTCCCCAAGGTCACGTGATCAAAACGGCCTCCCAGGACTCTGGAGGCCAGAAACGGGCCCGTTTCTGGACTTCGTTAGGCCTGTTTTTGGCCCTCCCCAGGCTCTTGAAGCTTTCCTCAAGCCTCTGGGAGGGAGAAAACAGCCTCCCCTGGGCTCCGGAAGCCCTCCAGAGGCCAGAAATGGGACCATTTCCAGACTTCCAAAACTTCCGGGAAGCCTGTATCCTTCTGGAGCCTCCATGCAGGTGCTGCACTTACCTAGCATCTAAAATGAGCCACATGGAGACTCCTGAGAGGGGAGGGGAGGGGTGGGCAGGGTCAGTCCTTGCAACTACCGGTTCGGTGAAGCAGATTAAAATTAACATCCGGTTCACCCAAATCGGTCCAAACTGGCTGAATCCCACCCCTGATGCTGGCTGAGGGATTCTGGGAGTTGAAGTCTTAAAGTTGCTAAGTTTGGAGACTTCTGTCCTAGTCCTAGTAACTTATCCCCTCTGCCATATTGGCACTCTGGATAAGATGTTAGTGAGTTCTCCTCAGCTGCAGAACCAAGCTGAGTTAAATACCAGCTGAGCTAAACAAACACTCCAGGGTTATGCTACTTTGCTAGCTTCGGGAATATTTAATTGCTTCTTAGAGAAACCCAAAGCAAATACTTACTTTGACTAAACTGAACAAATGAAAGGGGGGTGGGGAAAGGACCGTAATTGATTCTAGGAGCAGGGAGGAAAAGTTCTAAAATGTCCTGAGGTTTTCATTTGGCCATCTGTTACATTCCCTAAAAGCAGCAATTCCAGGTTATTGATTCCTGCCTTCAATTTTTTTTTTTGATTTTATTTATATGCCGCCCTTCTCCGGAGACTCAGGGCGGCTTACAATGCGTTAAGCAATA
>JANHZT010007553.1:12590-22597 GCA_032468215.1 Stegonotus admiraltiensis | reverse complement strand
CAATGTAAGAGAGGAAGCAATAAGGAACAGAGTGATCTCCATGTTCCATGCATTGATTTATTCCAATGTTTACATTCCAACTTCTAGCAGGTGAGGGATTTTCTATATTATACTGCAATAGAAGCAAGAAAAGAGTGAGACAATTTCTGCAGTGACCCTACATTTATAGAATTCTTCCCTGAGTTACGGGGAAAGAACTCTTGCTAGTTTTATGGGAAGATGTGTAAAGTTTATTAATTTCAGAGGACTGTGAAGGTGCCTATAGATCCTATGACTGACGAATGTCATCAGCAGAGTCCTGGAATCATATTATTATTTAAATTTGGACATTGCCCAATTTCCAGTGAGTCTAGGCAATTCACAAAATAAAAAAAACCCTAAATAACAATAAAGCTATATAACAATGAAGCAAAAGGAGTAAAAAGAAGGCAACAATGACAAACATACACACATAACACCTTAGTCAAAAATCCAGGCATAGGCCTTTTCATCACTAATCTCCTTAGAACAGCACCCTCCTTAAAGTCTGAATAGCCCAAACTCTGATGATATATACACTTTAACTTTATTTGCAGAGGTTGACATTCAAGCTGCTCAGAGTTGGCAGTGTTTGGAGCCACAATTATATCCATAAATGAATGGACATATTTATGAATAAATAAACACCTTTTATTATCAAGATTAAATTGTCCTGCTTGATAGTCTGTGGAATAGTTTGAAGACTAATGGCACAGTTCAAGTGAACTCAAAGTAATTAAGGAGTTGTGTTCTTTAACTCAAGTTAAAGAGGTTATGCTTGCTTAAGAGACTATTTGGGACATAATGGTTTTTCATATTTGTTTATTAAATTTATACATCACTATTGAAGACATGATATACCTTCAAATTCTTCTTCTTCATCTTCTTCATCACTTGATTCAGTGACCTGAACAGTAATGGCAGTACTAGTAATAGGAGTCCAATCAAAATAGACTCCAAATCCAATGTCATAATCTTCTGTAGCAAATTCCCAGCAGACGCGTTTCCCATCAGGATGGGTGGGCACCCGGACTGTTAATACCTCACCCCGTTTCACTAGCATTCGGGCATTCTTCTCCTTTGCCATCTTTGTTTTAAACTCCCTTATCTTAGAATTTGTCCAGGTAGTGGGGGGAATCAATGGAGGTGGCCGAACTAGAAGAAAGAAGGATGTTTTAAAAACATAGATGCTGATAGAATTTTTAACAAGACTGGATATTCTAATTACAAGATTTCCCTTTTTTCAAAAGGAATTAGGTTTTTTAATCCCTCTCTCAGCTGACAGTTTTTCTTCTAAGAGTCTTTTTAACTGGCCGAATCTATCCTTTCAGTGACTCGCCCATACTGCCATACACTGTATAATGACTTAATTAGACATCTTGGCACAGCAAAGTTTCTAACAACAAATTGGATGATAAAAGTGTATAAATGACCACTACAATGTGGGCCATATTAATTTGCCATACTTAAAATTTAAAAAAACCCATCAACTATTCACTATGAGATCACTAACATTTCATCCCAAGCATTAAAATTAAGCAATGTAACAACAATCTAAACTCTATTTTGGTCCTGCCTTATTTCAGATTTCTGTGGATTTCTTTTTCTGCCATAAAACTCCTTTATAATAGCAATAATTATTTATTACATTTATATATTGCCCAACCTCCAACAACTCTTGGGAATTACAGATTAAAAACTTTAAACACAAGAAAAAATACAATAGACAAAAAAGAGTAAAGGTGGAGTGACAAAAAACTAAGTTGGAACAAAATTTACTTATTTATTTATTATTAAAGATGTATACCACCCATCTCCCTGGAGGCAAGTCTAAAATAAATAAAACCACATAGTTCAAAGGGAGGATTCACCCTCACCAAATAAGTATAGTGTAATAGCAAAATATGAAATAATATAAGAGCTAAATAAAAAATAATTTTAAAAAAGCAATCTAATCAAGGGTAGAAATTATATATAACAACACAAAAAATGGAAAAACTAAAAACTAAATTAAACAACAAAGAATCAAATTCTTCGTTGCTGCTTTCTTAAATATGAACATTTCAAAACTGACTATAAATCTTAGTATACTCTACCACAAAACAGCTCAAAACTTGCAGATTTCTTCAATAGAACGCTAGCTACTGATCCATATAAAGACATAGTAGTGAAAGCATGATCCTTACCTTTCTTCTGTTCACTTAGAAGATCTGTAGTTTCTAGCTCTGCAGACAGGATGTCTACTGCACCTGTATATTCAGACTGTAGCATGATTATATCACCTGGTCCTTGTGGTGCAGAGAATTTTGTCTCTTGCAATATAGCTTCCTATATAGACAAATGTATAGAATATACAGTATACATAAAATACAGTGGTGTTAAGGTGCCTTAATTTTTAACAAAAATAGTTTTTTCTCTACATATCTTTATCTCAATTCTTTAACTACCTCTTTGCAACTGTCATCCTAACTAGGAAAAAAAAACTTCAGAAGATATTTCAACGTAATATCTTCTGAAGTTTTTTTCTACTCCACATTTCAATTCTAGGCAACACAGAAATGTAATCAATTAAAATACATTGCATTCCAGAAAAAAATACAGTTCAATAATCTTATCGCCTGTACTACATATGAGTTTCTTATTATCTCAAGACAAACATTTCAAAACATACAGCCACTATAATGAAAAACATAAATAAACGTGTTTGGAAACAAAGGATTGTAATGATGGTTTGGCAAGTAGAAATAGACCAAGAGTCAAATCACCTACCTCCTTTTGGTGCTGAAGTTGATCAGTTAGGATCTCCTCCTCTCCAACTACATCTTGCTCCTCTGGACTCCCGTTAGCACCTGCAGGATCCTTTGTAGTATCTGAATTTACAGGTGATCCATTCTGCAGCCTCTCAGAGAAAGATAGCACAAGAATGCAGGATGTTTTAAGAACCTGGTATAACAGGTAGGTAAAACGCCAATCAACTGGAAAAATAGAGACTTGTAAGGTGACTTGGAGTCAAATAGGATTCCTCTGGCTTACATTTTATATCCAGATGAGTCTCAGCTAAGCCAAAATTCAAATGAGAAATGCTGTGTTGTGTTGTGTTCCTTTAGGCAGCTGAAAGAATGTTACGTGCCATCAAGTTAGTGTTGATTCTTAAGTGACCACATAGGTAGATTTTCTCCAGGATGAGTTATTGCTGAACCTTTTCAGAAACACTGGATTTGAACTACATCCAGCACTAAGAAACAATTAGCTATCATAGATAATGTATCCATACAAACAAGGCACAACAATTTGACTGCTTAGTTCAAACAACCTGCCTATAAAAATCAGTTTTAAAACATTGTAAAGAAAGAAAATGTACAGTGTATGAAAATACATTTTATAGAAAACAGTTCAATTAGCTATAGCAATAACTTCTTATCCCTGCCAAATATTCCACAGGTTAATCATTGCATGTAGGCTTAGGGCTTAATGCAAATATTTAAAGTGGTCTGATACATTGCCATATCACTCTCTATCTAATTAAGTATCATCTATTCTGATTTAACAAGAAGAAGTTCTCTAAAGCAGAAGGCAGGGATTTTCTCATGTCTGCTATGAAGGTTGTTTTCAAATGGAAATGAAGGAGATTGAAGCTGTACATGCAAAACATGTGATGTATTGACTGTTACTGTAAAGGGGAGGAGTCAAAATGTATTGTTGTTTATGAGAGCAGGTGTTTTATATACATAAGAGACGAACAAAAGGATAAAAGTGTAGAATAAGTGGCAGTTCTCTTCTCTACATGAATTCCCTAATGTAGATATATATCCATGTAGGGTAGACCCTGTGGGATATAGCGCAATAACTTGCCAGGAAGAAAATTCATCTTTCTAGGAAAAAAATGATTACTTTAAGCCAAGCATGGAAGGTAATATTCTGGACAGCAGGCTAGTAGGTGGACCTCTTCCACCAAATTCTTTATTGGTAAATTAATGTTTGTGCAGCTGGCCATTGTCCAATGCATCCATTTTATAAATCGATGGTTCATTTGTGAAAGTGCATGAATGTCATCTTCTCAAAAATTCAAAATATTTCTACTAGCCCAAAAAGTAAAGGTGCCATTGCTGTAAAGTTTCTATACATATTGATACATAATGAACTCACAAATAGAAAATATAGAGACTGCCTCAAAAGAAAGTATTTATATTATATATTTGTCATTATAGTTATGTTTCCAAACTAGTGAAGTGACAAGTAATTGATTTGTCTTCATTGACACTATCTAGGCACACAGGTAGTCCTCGACTCACAACCACAACTGGAACTGGGATCTCAATCTTTGAGTGGTCATTAAGCAAGACACTCATGTGACTGCTTCACTCAACAACAACAATCCCAGCATTTCCAGTTGTAGTTGTTAAGCGATCTCCCACTTGTTAAGCAGGCTGAACAGCACTCAGCAAGCACCCCTTTAGTTCTCAAACATTGTTGTATCCTTCACAATTTCAGCTCCCCTCCATGTACAGAGGGGGAATCTTTCTATGGGAAATCTTCAGGATTTCAGGTCCACTTCTGCAGCCTACCAAAGGATTTCCCCTCTGTGCATGGAGGGAAGCTGAAATCTTTCAGTGCGCTACAGCAACATTAGTAGTATATCTCTAATATTTCAGCTCCTCTCCATCCCTTCAACTTGCAATCTTCCCTGCTGGCTTTCCCATTGACTTTCTGGGGAAGGCAGCAGAGGAGGTTACAAATGGCAATCACATGACTGGGGGGAACTTGGCAACCTGCTATTAATGTAAGCTGGATGCCAAGCATCTGAAATGTGGTCATGTGACCACAGGGCCAGCAGGGCAACATTTTATGATGTCAGAAGCACTTTATAGGCCTTAATGCGCCATTTCTGAGGCTGCCATAACCGAACAGTCATTAAACAACTGGTTTTAAGTCAAGGTCTGCCTCCCTACCACATTCAGTCTCAAATTTCACTAACTGGAAGAAGGAATCAAATTCCAGTGGTAAGTTAAGATAGCAAAATAAACAATGAGAGGTAACCAAATTTGTATAAGTTACTTTGCATTAACCAAATTGGCCTATAATATTATTTGCTTTCATCTTAAACACTGTATTTTCAACTGTGGAACTAGCTACAAAATGAATTTATTTTATTAAATGGTATACTTTTCTTTGAATGATATGGACATACAATGTTCTCTATACTTGGCAGCGTTGAGAAAAAAATAGACAAAAGCAATTGAAAAGAATACCATGAAAATATTAGAATGAAGACTTCTGTGTAAGGTTACATGGTTACAAAACTACTTAATTGTTTGTGTTTTTAACATGGTTATAAACCGATTTACTTGTTAATTGGAAAGGATGACTGATATTCCTCCCCCCCCTTCCAGGTTTGATTTCTTTGCCATTCCCTATTTTTGTACTGTTCTTTGTTTTTAAATGTTTAAACACTGTATACACCACCCAGAATTGCTGGGAGTCAGGTGGCTCATACACTCAATAAATTGTTATTATTAAGATAAAGTAAAACTAAGTAGATTATTGCCTAGGCCTTACCTGTATAGTATTCCCTAAGAAGCTCCCTACAAAGCATTTCAGTGATAACCTTTTACTCCTTTATCTCTATACCATTTTATGCATATTTTATATTATATCTGAAATCGGGAACAGATTAAAGCTTCATCACTATTATCCCTGTCTATATTCCATGATTTTCTGTAGAATGACACCCCTATTTTTAAAGAACTATTTTAGAATCTATCACACTGTTTTGCATAATATTAATTTTACAAAAATACTATAAAATGTTCTTAGTCCTAGGAACATATTAATGCTAATTCTACTTGTTATTTTAGTAAGAGTATTAGATTTTATTGGAACTAATCATGTGTAATGAGTTAATGAGTAGTGATTAAGATGCTGAACTAAGACAGAGGAGACCTATGACCAAGTCTACCTTCTGTCATGAAAGCTGCCTGGGATGAATTTGGGCAATTACTCTCTCAGCTCACCTACCTCACAGGGTGCTTGTTGTGGGGATGAAATTGGAGGCAGGAATGCTATGATGGCTGCCTTGAACTCCTGGAGGAAAGATGGAATATAAATCTAACAATAAATACAGCTAACAAATAAAATGTTCACAAACATTTTTGCTGTGATTGTTTTCATTTTTATATATTTAATTTCCCCTTACAGCTCACACTAGTATCAAGCATACAGTTAAGCTTTGAATCATAAATAAAACGCCAAACAAATTTAAAAGGTAAAAACATTGCTATTACTTATCCATATGCCTTGATTATCAATAATAGTTAACAGGAAATATACATGAAGACCTCTCTAGTGAGCATTCCAAAGGTATTGCTACTCATCATAGCTAGTGGGAGAAGATGACTTGCCTTGGGAGTATGGAATAGTCCTTTGGATTCTATCTAGCATCATGTTAGCAAGTAAAAATGAAAACAAAGATCAACCCAAATGATTTATAGCAAGAGACTCACAGTTATTATCTTACCTGCATGGTAATATATCCTTTTCTGAAACAATAGCTTCTTGGACTGATTTTTTAGTTGAATCTTCATTTTCTAGAAGAGAACAAAGATAACTGTAATAGTTCATCTTTTAGAACTTCTAATTACCATTCATTTATAGGCATGTTTTATCAGCCAGTAGGGTCATGCTATATACTGCTTTTGGGTAGGGTTCAAAGCATCCTATTTTCAAAAGAAATATGAGACAAGCCAATGTATTTACTAGTTAACATAACATTCATGAATGGAAGAGACATTCTATTCTAAGACAGTATACCTAGTCCCAGGAATTTAATCCTAAACAATGCTAGACAATTATGTTTATAATTAGGCTCACAAAGCTTAACCTCCAATAGACATTGAAAAGAATGGATCAACTACATTACTCTTAGTGAGATTAGTCAACAATATGTTTGTATTTGTGACATAGGATTCATGCCTAGTATTTATATTAAATAATTAAGTAGAGAAACCTGTTTATTCTAACAGCATATTATCCTTTTTTTCTTGTAATTTTTCACTCCTTTTTATGCATTTGTTGTGCATTTTTTAAAATTATGTAGGTATTTTTGTGTATCTTTTGTTTTTCTTCATTTTCTCTTATTTTAAAAGCAATAAAATTATTTTAAACAATGTTATAATCTGCACTAAAATAATTTAAATGATTAGACATTATTCACAAATTGTTTATCCTTTTCATATCCTTAAATGAAAAGCTAATACAATGGCTTCCTATATCTGCCTAATTTGTTCATGGTAGAGTAATAATCTCTTGAAGCTGATTTTAATGCCATGAAAGACAGAAACTGCTTTTTATTAGTATTGTTATTATTTCCAAGGAGAGACATTATGAGAATTTGTCTCAAATACAAAAATGATTACTTCGTATATTATAACCTTCAACTGGGATCTACAAGGTTAAAACAGCTGTCAAATAAAATTAGTGTATATACTCTATTTCAGAGAAATGTCTTCTAGAACATTGGTCTCTAAAATGAAGTGCACATACACAACAGGGAGCACACAAATTGATCTATTGGAATGTAGGAAAGAAGTAGTAGTACAAAAGCTATTTATATTTATTATCTAGAAAAATAAGAAATTAAGATATATAAATACTATAATATTGTAGTATATATTTTATATACATTTTACATATACTATTTATAATTATGTAATATATTCATTCAGTAATAATATATTAAACATGCACATATTGGAATCCATGTTCAAACTTTTTATTGATTGGATTGCACTGTCAAAAAGGTTGGAGACTACTGCTTTGGAAAATTGCATATAAAATTTCAGGCTAGACACTAATTTCATGTTTCTTCTATCCTCAAATTAGTGAAAACAGTACTTAATTGACTTAATTCTACATATTGTGACTACACAGGGCAAAGAGCAATAGCTTCTGGGCATATAAAACAAGAAAGAAAATAACTTTAATAGTTTTATCACTATTACATGATGCAACAGTTGCACCAAGCTACATTAGCCTAATTATAAAATAGCTGGTATGTTAGGGGAAAACATAAACAATGCAATGCCACAAGGGAGAATTTTCTCAGAAACAAAATTATCAATGTTACAATATAAGACAGTTACTGAAAGAAAAATGACAGTCATATTATTATTCCACTCATAAATACAACACGATACATGATGATATTCTCCCCCAAATTTGTTCATTATTGGGGTATGGTTTTGCTCTTTGCTGACTACAAAGATCCTATTTTCTGACATCGACCTTATCAGTACAATGCAAATTTATATTTGGTTCAACATTAGGCTACCAAAATGCAAGAATTTCTAAAGAGAGAGGGGGAAGTTCTGGGGCTACAGAAGAAGCACCAATCCCTCCATTAAAATATAGACAATCATTTGTACAGAACATGTCTAAGGATACTTCAATGGTGCTCTTCTACTTCATCAATCAAATACAAGAAGCATCTCCAATAAATCAACTCCCCCACATGTATATGGCTTCTCTGTAGAGAGTAACACAGAGCAAGATGACAATTATGCGGGCCAGGAAGTAAAAGATTCTCCAGGTGACAAAGTTTCCAGGGAAACACCAGCTCCATCTTAACTAAAGGCATTATTCTAATAAGAAGGGTGATTTACAGATACAGTCTACGGCCTATTAAGATGTGCTGCTAAACACTGCCTGAAAGGGACACATTCAAATTGGGTGGGCAGGGAAAAGGAGAAAAGGGCAGGGGAAGGGCAATTCTCTTTCTCTCCTTCTCTCTCCCTCCCTCTCTTTCTCTTGCTCTCTTTCCTTTGCTCTCTCTCTCTCCCTCCCTCTCTCTCTTTGCTCTTCTCTCTCTTAAAGAACATGGCTTTAAAGAAAAAGTCACTACAATTTAACATCTGAACTCTGCTCTCTCCCATCCTCAGTCAAGCCTTAACTCTTCTTTCAAAGAAATTCAATTTACAACTGAAGTTTGTATAATAATCACAGGAAACTATCTTTAGAATTCCTGTGATTATTATGTAATCTTCAGATGTAAATGATTCTTGATCTTCCAGGGACCTTTTTAAACAATTTATTGCCTCTTTTATCATATCTTAAGTGTCCAGTATCTAGTTTACGATTGGGAAAAGCTGGAAGATGATTTATTTAATAACCAGGTGATTTGAGTATAGGAATTAATTTTAACTGCTGTTGGGAGGAGACCGAGCTGAGGTACAACAAGGGAAGGCATCAGGGAGGGATTTAAGGCAGCTCAATGGGGAGAAATGGTGTGTGTGTATGGGGGGGGGCATTGTATCTATTTTTGACATAAATTGTGTAATCGGGGCGATGACATTGTGATGCACACAATTTCTCTTGCCAATCCCAGCTGACACATATGGAGAGGAATTTGAAAGAGAAATTGGGTTGGAGGGATCTTGGAATGTGTGACTGCGTGGTGAGGTGGGGGCCAAAGGAAGAAGGCAGTCTTTACCTTGTAGTGAGATGGGCAGCAAACAAATTTAACAAACAAATAAATAATCCTTAAATAAAGCTAAACTGTGGGTTTGATCAATTTCATGATTCAGTAGAGGTGGTCCTTGACTTACATCCATTCGTTAGCGACCGTTTAACGTTACAATGCCACTGAAACTTATAACTGGTCCTTGCACTTAAAGCCAACACAGTCCTAGGCTGCATAAACAGAGGGAATAGAATCAAGATCACGTGAAGTGTTACTACCCCTTTATACAGCCTTGGTAAGGCCACACTTGGAATACTGCATTCAGTTTTGGTTGCCATGATGTAAAAAAGATGCTGAGACTCTGGAAAGAGTGCAGAGAAGAGCAACAAAGATGATTAGGGGACTGGAGGATAAAACATATAAAGAACGGTTGCTGGAACTGGATATGTCTAGTTTATTTATTTATTTATTGGTTCGATTTATATGCTGCCCTTCTCCAGAGACTCAGGGCAGCTTACAATGCATTAAGCAATAG